>JAUMHL010000017.1:15998932-16027352 GCA_032362345.1 Sandelia bainsii
GCTGTCGTGACTTTTGACAATGGAGAGTGTATTTATTATCCGCTATATATCCGCTGGTCAACTTTCAGCACTGACTTGTTGCACTCATTTTTAGCACATGCTTACTAGGAGCGCCCCGCTTAAGCGCACGCTCCGCTTTAACGCACATGTCGATCTAGTCCGGATGCCGTGCACGTAAGCGGAGTCGACTGTAGTGGATTAATATGAGCCATAATCTGATCTCTGATCTGATACTTGTATTTACTGTAGCTACAGTAAATATTTATTAAATATGTATCTGACACACTGCTATAACTGCTGTATCCTTCTTAATCTGACACATTTTATTTTTCAGGGTCTACTTAATCCAAATATAAAAGATATTGTATATAAAATGAACAATGTTATGAAGGATAAACAATATATAAAGGAAAATATATGAAGGAAAACTGTAACTTGGAGAATGTGACTACTGAAACTGGCATGGCAGGATCCTCTAGAGTGAAGATGTATCACTCTGCTTGATTTTATGGAGCTGGATTTTTAGGGCTGTGCGCTTAATTGCATTTTATATACATTTACAATTTTGGCTTCCGTGATTATGAAAACAAGATAATGTTGTCAAAATAATTGTTCTGTATTCTGCTACATAATGATTCACTCATTTTGTCCTGTCTTATAAATCTAGCACACCCCCTTTCCATTACAATGGTGCACATTTGCTGCCTGCAGACTGTGGCATGTGTAGTTCAACCAAAGACTCTACACAACAAGAAGGTTCACTTATAGCAAATTAGCATCCTGTCACACAGTCAGGCAGTTTGATTACCACAGAAGGAGAGCCAAAAGAGCTAACTGACAAGAATTATGACAGGGATAAATATTACAGTCTAAACGAGACGGGCTGTCTTTATGTTCTTGTTGTCTGGTTGTTGTTTTTTTGATGCACCTGTTGCAGATTTAGGTGCAGAGACGTTGTCTGATTTAACTTTTTACAACCATAGTGGTGTCTGTTTGTGTGTCAAATTATGTTGTTACACTTCCTGTGTTAACTTTACTGAATTTTGAATAAGCCACCTGTTTCTGTCACTATGTGACCACTTATTGTTAGTGTTGGATCCTGAGGCTCTGGGTTAGATTCTGGTGGCAGTGAAGTCTGTTTTTCTGTGGATATGCATTTCCCTTAAACCAAAAACACCAAAACACCAACTAGTAATTATGATCTGTTCTACATTTTATTTATCAGCTTATTTTTGTGTTTTAATAATCTAAGATCTAAGATAAGGTCTTCGACATACAGTAGATGTTAACGACACACACTTTAGCACAGAGCCTCCTTTATTTTTACTGTTCTCCCCACATTCACTGTTTGTACTTCAGCACTGAGAGAGCTTTTATTTTAGCATGGCCGACCATGTGGGGATTGGGAGCAAGAGAGGATCACCTTTTATCCACTGTGTCTCTCTAAAACACCTTTCACTTTCTATTTTCTGGGTGACCAGCCTGCACTGTTTCACCTTGCAGGATAAGCACGTCTCTCAAACAGTACGCTCCCATCTGTCCCCTGAACACCACTTCTCCCTTTCTTACTGTGTGTCTATACTGTAGGTGTATCTACCTCTGTTTTTCTTAGACATGTAGGTAAATCTGGCATGTGTACATGCTTTTTTGTATGTATTTACATACTGTACCCTAGTTAATATCAATAAATTATTAAAATATTTTAGAACTGCAACAGAAGTCAGCACATCCTTTATTAAATATAGTTGTTTTCTTTAAATTTTTTTTTACAAATTTTGTACTGTATATGTCTTTATTTTTGATGACCGATGTAATCCTCTTGTGCAAGGATAGCACTAGTTTTGCAGAAATATGTAGAGAGATGTTTTGCCATTTTTCACGGATGATTCATTTCTGTTGCCCTTTGCTCAAGTGGCTCTGTTGCTCTACCTTGAGCTTTAAGATACTCCAATGCTTTTCTGTTGGATTTAAGTCAGCCTCACACAGGCCAGGCCATATTTTTCGCTTTGTGTGATTTTTATTATTTTTTTTCCCTTTCAAATTTTGGGATCATTGTCATGTTGGAAAAATCCTCTTCTGCCAAGCTTCTCAAGACAGGGAGCCATCTACTCATTCAGTACTTTTGCACTCATGCAGCCCGATATCGGCGCACTGGCACCTCAAAGTTTCACGGCCGGCACTATGCAGTCACTGTGGCAGTCCTATTTCAGGTAAACATGCTGGATCCCATTTAATCCAAACTAATTTATCCACTGAAGTTGTACCTTGGTATTTTCAATGAAGTACAGCTAACCTGCTTGTCTAGAGTTTCATTAAGATTAAATACCACTTCGACTTTAAAATAGTTCCGTTATTTTATGAGGGTATATTTAACAGTTTAGTGAAGTTACACGGGCATTCTCAGATTTGTTTTATACTCTAAATGAACATGCCTTTTGTATATGTGTTGGTTTATTTTGCTCCATCTCCCTTCCTCTTGTGGTTCAGTGTGCTTTCTTGGATCTCTGCTTTTATTACTATGCACAAATCTACTCCTGCTATTAAACTTTTATGCAGTTGGTAAACCTATAATCTCCACTGCTCTCTTAACTGTTCAAACAAGTTGAATTTTTCCTACTAAATCTCAATTCTGGGATTTTCACCCTTCGTTCTACTGTGTTTAACTTTGACTGCTAAAAAGCAAAAGAACATTTTATCCAGATATTCATTTTTCAGTTGAAAGTGTGCTTTTCTGATAGCAAGTGTAATAACAGACATAATATCTGTGTAGCACACAAGGCATTTAGCAGTGCAGCCACAAATACATGGATGTCTCTATTCATTCACTCAGTAAAAAGTATTTCTACTCCCTTGTTTCACTCTCTCGGATTTAAAATGAGTCACCATTTGCACAGCTGCTGGTTTTAGATTATACAGCATATTTCCTGCATAGAACAAGCTTTTAAAAGCTGGGAGACACTGCAAGGAGCAGAAATAATCGGTTTTGTGTCTTACATGATACTGGGCTTGTGTAAATGTCTGGAAATTTCATCAGCTTTTTATTCAGTTGTACAATACAATGTTGGAGTGTCTATGTTCCACTATGTGTGGAACGGGGAGATTAACTGCTGTGCACATCATTCATGCAAACCTGCATTTTGGTTTAAAACCATGTTAAAACTAATTGAATTAATTTCATTAAATCATCTACTTTCACAGCTAAGAAAGTGGTCAGCCAATTGACTGGTTGGCAATCAGCATCAGCTGATGTCTGTGTTCACACCCGCTGATTAATTAAAAAAAATGCAGACACAGTAGTATAATGCTCCATGCAGCCTACACTAGGAGCATCTTACTCTCACATGCAACTGAAAATTATAGCGTATGAATGTTAATAATTATTTGGGTGCACCAGAGCGAATGACTTACTTGGATGGATTTTCTCAGCACTTGAAGAGAGCTGTGAATGAGATGTAGTGAAATGGTGAAATGCAGTTCTGGTGTTTATGCTGCAACCTCTCCTCTGTTTGTCTGCTCTCTGTGACTGAGGGCAGAGCTCAACTCCTCCACACAGAATCGACAGCAGGCAGAAGAACAGAGGCAGTTCAGGTGAGCTGAGAGAAATATCTCCCCTTTGCTAGAGGTTCCGCAAGTGTCTCACATTTTAATAGTGGCTCCCTGAATGTTTTTTCAGTTATGTAGCATCTCACGAATATCAGATATCATTTAGTTTTAAGTTGGCCTACTGCAGACAGGAGTACACTGAGTAGGTTGAGTGACAATTCTTCACAGCAGCAGTGCTGGTGAGGAGTTCAGGAACAGTATGGAGAGTAGGTCCTTTGTGTTTCTGAAGCATTTTTTTTTTTAATACTTTATATTTTAATTAAATGAGTGTTTAATGAATTAAGTTCAGAATATTTGTGTCTTATTTGGAATTATTTATTAGTTTTTTATTTGATCCAAAAAGAGGGAGAGACATCTAAAAACCTGTATCATTTCACCACTAATACCTACTTATTACAATAATATAATAGGTAATCTTGCAGCCCTACTGTTGATGAACTGGTTAACAATATTGTCATATTTTTGGGAAAAAAAATTCTTTATCTAATATGAAGCAGCTATACAGAGTTTTTTACTGTCTGTAAGACTTACAGAGGCACCAGAAAACCAAAAGGTCTGAGTTTGTTGCAGTGAGATGAATTTCTCTACTGCCACAGCGCCTGTGTCCTGTGCTGATAACATAGAATTTTACATAAAAATATGCTCTGGGTAACAACGCCTGCAGTGATTAGGTCTCTCTTCTTTTCTCAACCTGTCATTTCCCTCCCTCTATTGCTCTATCATCTGTTTCCCATAATCACAGATCATCCTGTCTGGCTTTGTCCTTACCTGCCATACAGCTGTACACCTGGGACCCACTTTAGTACCCTCCATTCATCATCCTCTCACCTCACTTCATAATTTCCTCCCTGTCAAGCCTGTTGCTTGGTTCTTCATTGATTTCTGATTCAGAATCAGAATGGAAAGGTTGGAACTGCTAAAGCGGTTATAGCGCTCATAAAAATAAAAACATCTTTAGGGCATATGTAGAAGTTCGGGCACTCTATGAGCTGGGACTCTTCAGATTCTTTTGACAGGGTCTCATTAGGGTTGGGACTCATTAGGCCTGAGGCATGTCAACAGTTGTGTTTAGGAAATGTCAGGTGGTGCAGCAACTGCCTGATATTTCACTACCACTATTGCAAATCTGAGTTGAATGTAAGAGCTGTGCAGCCAAGGCACTCAAAAATACTGCAGAACTAGAAGAATGGGAGAAGATCCCAGATAGAAGAGCTTAAAGACGTTTTTCTGGCACAAAATAAGGGGTGTTACTAAGCATTAACTGTGTTGGGTGCTCAAACATTTGTAGATCTCATAATGATCTTTTAATTTAAAGGATTCTATCCTAATCGTATATTAGTAGTATATAGAATATATTAGTATATTCTAACTATGCATTAATAATGTTGCTTGTCATACAGAGGCTGTGTTTGCAGCTTAAATTTGTCGAGGAGTGCCCAAACTTTTGCACTTGCCTTAACTGTGGTAGTGATATAGATGTTTTTACATTCAGTATCTACTATATGAATCCTATGTCAGGACAGTATGGTGTTTCAGTATTCAGTACTATAGCCCTACAGCCAAAAAACTGCAGATTTGATAGTTTGGTGAAGTTTACATTCCCTCGCTGTGTTCCCCTAGTTTCAAGCTACAGTCAGATGGATAGGACTTAGACAAAGACAGAGTGTCATGGAGTGTGTGGCATTAGTGCTGGGCTACTGCTGTGCTTTCAGCAGAAACTCCTGCAGTGATTAAATAGAAGAAGGAAAAGACACCTGCAGTACCTGCAGAATGATTCAGACTTTCCTGGAAACTAGGAAAATGTCATGTGTGAGGTGAGCATATGCAGAAAAAGTTGAGATACTCTGACAATAAAGGTAAGCTGGAAAGAGCTTGTATGTCAGAATTTGATGGCGAAATGTTGAAAGCACCCATTTAAATGGAACTGAATGTTGTTTGGGAATGAGGCAGTTAATCCATACTGACCTGTTAAAACTGAGCATTTTAGGCCTGACGGAGCAAACAAGTGTTGCCCTTTTAATCAGAGTAACTGACAGAAAAAGTCGACTGAATCAATGAATCAGTAATCAATGAACTTGTAGCTGACACTAGTTTGCTGAATGTTTATTGATAATTGAAAATGTCAAGGGAATAGCTTCACATGAGTTCTTTCTATCAGGTTACATGTTGTAGAGTCGGATGTCATCTCCTGAAAAACATGATGCAGCCAGAGACCGTAATGCGTTAATTATGTTATTACTTTACATTCAACTCCCAACCTGTTCTAGTGTAAACATGCCTCACAAGTGATGTACCAACGTGGCCAGCTAGTCTGTAACTGAAATGCTTTGACAAACATTATTTGCTGTTTGTTTAAACAACCCACCCAACAGGAAGAGAGAAAATGATATAGAGTTAATTAATAACAACAAAAATAACGCTGATTATTCTTTGAAAACAAGAAGTGAGTTGTAATACATAACCTACATTCTGTAGCTTACATTAAAGGACACAAAATAATACAATAAAAACAGTTGTGAGGACACTTTGACACACAAAAACACAGTGAAGCTACCAAAGAATCCAGTGTCTTGTTTGTCCTTGCCAGGCTGACCTGCTGAGCAAAATGACTAAATTGATGATGTGTAAAAAAAACCAAAACAAAACAAAAACAAACCAAAAAAAAAAACCCCGCCAGGACAGACGACTGAAAAAGGATGTGAGAGGTGTGGTGGAGGAGACGTGACTGGATGCTTCAACTAAAGAAGAAAAACACGGCAATTTATCATTGTGATATATAGGATAGTGTTACATGCACATCTGTGGTTATGTATAGGAAGTTCTTGATACACTGCAAGTTGAATTTCTGATCATATTCCAACATGTGGCTGCTAAAAGATGTTAAACTGCTATAATCTATGTTTTTATAACAAAATACTAAATGACAGTGTGAAAGAGTCTCTTATAGTGATGAATCTAGAAAATTATCTCCTGAATCTGCAGTTGCCCTCAGCGTTACAAAGCTTTATATTGAGAGTCAGTTAATTTTTTAGGTTTCCCGTCTGTAACTGTTCTGGTTTGTTTTCACTTGTCTCAAATTCTGAAACAGATCATAGATGAACATGGACACAGAGACTATCTGGTGAGAAACAGTGGAGCACTTAGTGAATATCAAAGTGAATGAAAACATAGCTGTTAATATTGGAAATGTTAATATAGAAATGAATCTCTATGTTTTCAAATTATCAGACCAGACATATTGATTCAGTTTTAGTCTGTTTACATAGTGTAGCTTTAATTGATACCCATTCCTCAAAGTTTACCTTCACAAGTCATGACTGGCAAAAAAAAACAAACATAAATGATGTCAGTGGTTGGTTCTCTTCAAATAAGAGTTAAAAAGCGAACTAGCAAATATCCCAAAAGTGTCCAACAACAAGTACTGTAGCAATGAATCACATTCTGGCACTGACTGTTCAGTAGTTTTTAAGACACTGGCTTATTTTCCTCTGCTGGACTGGTTATATTCTGGTTATTGTGAACTGTCAGCTGTAGCTTCTCTCTCTACTTTGCCTACACTGAAATCAGGCAGTTTCTTTTGGCCACAATCCACCTGCCAGCTTCCAGATAAAAAAGCGCCAGCAGGAAAAAAGGATGACTAAAAAGAACATAAGGCTTTTTTTCTACATATGATGAAGCCAGGAGGATCGAGTAGAAACCAGGATCCATCCTGCTGATATGAACCTTGGCAGGTTGTGATACACTGCAGGACTGGCCTCAATCTGGTCCTTCAGGTCCAGCTGCATCTGGAGGACAGCCATATGAACAGCTGAGGGATAGAGGGGGAAAAAAGGGTCTTTGACTTCTGATGTCCTTTGTGAAAAATCTCATAACAGACCTGACAGAAAACGGTGAATGTTTTTCTTACAGTCACCAAATCCTGCTGCCATA
This sequence comes from Sandelia bainsii, assembly GCA_032362345.1. Taxonomy (NCBI): domain Eukaryota; kingdom Metazoa; phylum Chordata; class Actinopteri; order Anabantiformes; family Anabantidae; genus Sandelia; species Sandelia bainsii. The sequence continues at coordinate 16,006,466 of JAUMHL010000017.1, forward strand.
AACAGTCAGTATTTTAACAAATGTGTATTAATCCATGGCTGAAAATGGTCCCAAACAAATTCACCACTTGCTCCTGTTTGAGTAAAGATTGCTAGAAATGACAGTGCCAAATGTTTAGGACCCCCATATATATTTGTGGCCTTTTAAAAAAACAACAACAAAAAAAACAAAAAAAATCTGTCTCCATGAGCTGATTGGTGTAGATGCAGAAGTGATGTCAAAGTATTCATATACCAACGCTGTCTCTTTGAAATTATATTTACGTGCAACTAAGGAAACATACCCCCGGCTGATTACGATTTCTGTAAACCTAATGAGGAAATGCTGTTAATTTAAAAGTATTTTAAATGAGTCTTACACACACACACACACACACACACACACAAAACAAAAAAATTGTCTAGCACTTAACAATTCCTAGCATGTTTTTCTTCTTGACAAGTTTGGGTCTTATCAGGCCTCTTAGTTTGTAGTAACTCATAATTTACAGAACCTGAATGGTAATTGCTTGTGTCTTCCCCTTGTAAGTCGCTTTGGATAAAAGCGTCTGACAAGTAAAGTAAAGTAAAATATGTGGCAAGTTAGGGAATATTTGCTGATAAACCTCAGTAAAAAAAAATACAATTTTCTGCCCAAATATGACATCTTCCAATGAAGTATCTGCTCATAGCAATACAGCGTTAATAAACTTTTATGGTTGTGTTTACAGTAGCACACAGCAGCACTTGTTTATGATTAGGATTAATACGGAATAAGTCTCCAGTGACTTGAGACATAATGTGTTTATCAATTACTGTAACCACAGTGTTAACCTGTTAAGAACTTCCAAAACAGACTGCAACTGAACTGAATATTAAAAGAATAAAGAGGTTTATGTTGACTGGGTTTTTACAGAATAGTTTTTATCATTATCTGTATGGTATTGACACATGGTTTTGATTAGAAATGAGCAATGATCATTTCTCAGCCTGCAGGGCTCCCAATTTTTAAATGAACCTGCCACAGATTCAGCTGGCTGTTGAATCAGTGTAATCTTTTAAATCACTTCTTATACTCCACTGAGAAAAACATACAGGTAATAATCTTTAATTAATCATCCACTACTCTCCTTCTTTTTATACTTTGCTTTGATGTACACTGCTTTGATGTTGTCTTGCTTATTGCTTTTACTGTTGATTTTATGTTTTTTGTTTCTTTAAATTATTAATTCATACAGTATTAAGAGCAGTAAACAGGGTGGATGTGCCAAATACAACCAAAGTGCAGCAAAATATATATTTCTACCAACTTCAGATATTTTTTTTTTAATGAATGTCCATGTTGTTCTATTAATCATTCAAATTATTTTGTGTTTTACTGAGAACTTTGACGTACAGCATATTACTAACAGAGTTCATGCAGGACAGAGAGATGCACTTAAATGTTTCAAGCCATGATCATAATTTATCATGAATAGTGTGTGTCACAAACAGTAAGTGCCTGTTTAAAAAAACAAACAACAAAACTTCTCAATGCAGTGCAAATGGCAACGTGCAACAAAGTCACAATTAAACAATAGATCCAAAAATACAGACATAAATGCAGTAATAACCACGTTCCTGGTAAAGAATTATGTGTTCCCCAACAAACCAGCTTTCATACTTACTGCAACACGGTCTCCCAGTAGACACACTGGTCATCAATAGTACTGAAGAGGCTGTTTTTAACTCTGCTCTCATGGTTATGATGGAAGATACAGGATCTATCTGCAGGGAGGACAACGGTGATTGTCCATTAATCATGTTTATGTAGTCAAGGAGAAAAACTTGTTTTTGCACAATTCACAAAATGGAGTCAATTTAACAGAGTTTTATATATTATTTTATATTAATATTAAAGATATTCTAGTTTTCTTAATATTGTCTCTTGTTGTTGAATTTAGACTTGGTAACAATGTGTTTAAATTGTATATACTTTATATATTTATTTATACCATTGTTTACATAACAATAACCGGCTTTGGTGTGAAAAGTAGGAATGAATGTTAAATGAGAATAAACAAGAATATCTACACAAAGAGAAGAACAAAGAAGCAGTATAACAGAGAAAGACGGCAACAAAAAGATGAGCAGAGAAGAACAATGCAAGATGAAAGAATAAAAGGCCTAAAGTACACATGAAAAGAAAAAAGCAAGCCAGAGCAGATAGGGTGAAGCGTATGTGCATTTATCCTGTGAAAAAGTTCCTGTGCTTGCGGTGGTTGTGCTGAAGGCTAAGCCAACATACCCAGCAGTGATGAATTGGTCCTGTCAGGATAAACCAAACAAACGGAGATCTGTATAGTGTATGACAACCCTCCTCGAGGCACTGCAATGAACAATGACATTTCCCTACTTGCTGTGTAACAATGGTTTCAGAGATCTGGCAGGACACATATGCTGGAGGTATACATCTGATTATTATTATTTTTTTTGTACGGATATGCATTAAGTAGACATATCTCAGTGATCTAGAACAGTAGGGTCTTTGGGGAAAAAATGCCACACACTCCTGAGGAATAATACAAAAACTGCACAGTCATCTGAATATCTTCAGGCTAATATGTTAAGCCAACTAGCCAAATATTACTCAAAATTCAATAGAAACAGGTCACCCTGGTTCATTTTTCCATTGTAGTCATCCTCCTATTGTATGAAGATGTAACTGCTGCTGTACTACGAAAAACAACTCACATGTTGCTGTTTGGTACCAGTGGGAAGTCGGGTTCCAGTGGCCAATGATCTTAAGGCAGCGATCATGAACCGGCTTGAGTCCAGCTGGGAACCTTTGTCAGATCTTCTTCTCAGTCTCTCACTTTCCTTTCACTTTATTTTGAATTAATGAATGAATAACTTGGTAGAAAGTACGCTGCATTTTTTTTCATAGTCAACAAATTTGTTATCTTGTCCAATAAATAGTTGCATAGCCCACCCCTACTGTAAAACTACAAGGAAGTGATGTGCTCTTTATGTGCTGTGATATTGGCATGTGGGCAAGGTATAGAATGATTAGCTTTCAGCAAAAGAGTTTGTTTCTCAGACCAAGAATATTATTGTTTTAATGCTATGAAACTGATCCACAGCTGTCTAGGTTTAGCCATTTGTCAATATTTGTGTCTGACTAATCCAGCAGTTGGGCAATCAAGTCACCACATGTGACTTAAACTGCACAGTATCATATGCAGAGATGTTGGCTGTAGTTCAGTGTATGGTAGGTGATTAAAAGTTTACAATATACAGCTGCAGGAAGAATGTAGAGTCCAGATTCCTACAAAATAAGACGGATTTTAGGTATCAATTTACTTGTCTGATGCAACAAAAAGATTTACACTGAACATTTTTGACAGGAGAAATAAGAAAGGAAAGGTGAAAAGACCAATGTTTTTGGCCCAGAGGCATTGCTTAGTATGTTATCATGTTGTCTAGTATAGCTCAGCCATTTTTATAGACAGCAGTTGTATTCAGTTAACAGCCAGATGGTTTTGGCAACAGTAGACTACATGCACACTAGCATAGATAGTAACATGATAGATCAACACCATGGTGCAAAAAAAGTAAAACGTCCAAACTAAAAATCCAAAAGGAACATTTTCAGATGTATTGTTTTGACTGACTAATGATATGTAATAAACTGAACATTTCAATTAGTTACATATAGAAAGATGGAATCAGCAATTATTTGTCATTTCTTGTTTACACAATTCAATTGAAATTAATAAATTATTGCCAGTTTTCAGTCGACCCACGATTAAATCGTTCTAGCTCTTTGCTACGGAAGCCCTTTTGCAGTTGGTTTGTAATTTATTCTCCTTGCGTTGCTCACTTGATGGAATATGTCTGTGACTGAGGCAGTTGCTGGATGTAGAGCTTTTGAATAAACTTGTCTTTCCCCACACCACTTTTGCTAATGAAATATTGTATGATGTGTGATGGAATATGTGCTTTTAGGATTCATCTCAATCTGCATGGGAGCCTTGTTTTCGATTTTTTATTTTTTAAATTAGAAATAGTCTTCATCCATCCAGCTTGATGGATCTGTCGTGCTTGCCTTGAGGAAGGATTGCCTCTATTGCTGAGGATCAAGTAATGCAGCAAATGGCAGCTTTTGTCACTGCACTGATTTGTTATTGAGTAAGGATGTTGTAGATCACAGTTGTGTGCATCTCTCTCAAATGAATACTGGGATATTTTGTTCCATGAAATGAGCTTTACTTTCTCACAACATCCACCTACTGTCCTCTTATGCTGTCAAATTAGCCCTCCGGTTTGTTGGTGCACAACTCTGGCAGATGAGTTTTGAGGAGCTTCTTTGTATAAACATAAGGCTTTTTGCTAAATGTCCCATGTTTGTGTTAAAATCCTCTAGGTTGTCCAGGCTTTTCTAGAACAGCTGAACCCGCTCAATGCATTTATCTTGATTGACACAGACAAGGCCTCAGGTTTAAGGTCACCTCAGCAAGTATCAGAGAAAAATGACTTCAAGTTTCACAAAAATCCACTAACTTGTCATCTTTAATATTTGATGCTTGTAAGATGCAAGGTGTATGAATAGCAGTGTACATGAAGAACTCAAGGGTTTGTTATTTTTAATGCACTCTGATGCCGTAATGTCAGCCAGCCACTGCATCCATGAGTAAAAAAAGAAGAAAACCGCTTTAAGCAACAAGGTAAGGAGTGTTGTGGCTGGGATAAGGTTGGAGTTGCAGTAGATGTCCAAACAGTGAGACAGGGGGACAGAGTCCAGACAGATGCCGGGTGGCAGACAGACACAAACAGATGAAAATAAACAGTTCCACCCTATGGTGGAGCAGGCCAGTGAGGAGACAAGGCAATGCTTGGTTGGGGATCCTGGAGAAATGTCAAGCTAAGCATACATCAACGGAGGCAAGGCGGGGCTGTCAGAGAGCATTAATGCAGTACGCTTGATGTTTTAATAATGAGGACATGCTGTACACAGTGGCAAAGATGCAGAGACCCAAACAAGTGCCAGCAAGGCATGGACGATCAACTGGAGAATCAGACTAACGGAAGGACTCGGAAATGGAGGCATAAACAAACTGACAGGATGACTGGGAGAAAAAAAACAAAGAATAAGTCAAACGTCATAGACGGTCACACAGCGGAGCTCTACATAGACTTTCTGCTCAGGGGAATATATTTATAAGATGTTACACCATTTTATTAGACTAATCAGTACCTTTTCTCCAGTTTTTTTTCCTCTGTACTGGCCCCCATAAAAACCTGTCATTCATGGTTGATCTGGTAATTTAATCTTGTTCTGGCATAATTAGTCCCTACATACCTACAAATCCTCCAACCTAAACGCCCATAAAGGTTGTCCCTACTCTCTGATATGACACATAGCAGTGTTTCACTTCACTGGTGGCAGAAAACATGCAACAGACAAATTCAGAAAAAACATTACTGTTAAAAAAAGAAAAAAAAAAAGAAACTAACACAAACACTTTTCTAATTGGATACTTCTATGATAAAGGTTTTGTAATGTTTAGACAAAACAAACATTACTAATGGCTTTAGGGAAAGACCATGCTCAAACATTTCTTTAAGGTAAGAGAAGATAAAATTCAAGTCTTTTATCTAAATGGGTCTATTCCAAGAGCATTTCAAATCAATTAGAGTTTATAATAGGTCAGTAGTGTGTCCCTTTGAGCTGCCAGGGCATGATTTATTTATTTATTGGTAATGCTGAAGCGAAAACATTTAATTGAATTTGAGGTAATAAAGATTTGCTTCTGCAAAGGACTGTAAAGTCATAATAGGAGATTGGGTGTCATTCACCAAGCGTAGGAGACATTTCTCCTTAAAACACACTTTTTTTTTTTTTCACAAAGATTCTGATATTCACCATTGTTTTCTTATTTGGTATTTGCTCGTAAGAACAAAATCTACCTACGCTCGAGATGCACGTTGCACATTTTAATGATGTGTGTGTGTTTTTGTTATTTTTAGGTATGCACCAATCCAATATAAATGCTGGATATTGGCACTGATGTTGCATAAAAAACTAGATCGCGTATCTATATAATATCAGCCATATGAAGCTATGTTATTTTACATTGCTACGCAGACAAGTTTGATGGCTACTTGTAGTATCTGTCAAGTAAATGTGAGGAGTGGTGGTAGCACTGCAAAATACAACACAACACTCAGCACCCCTGAGACGGTACAACCAAGGATTTACTGCAAAGGCATGAGAAACCTACTTATTTTCAATTTCAGTTGCTGTACTATAAACTGTTTTCACATAAACTCCAGCCAAGGTCAAGAGAATCAGGTCAAGGTAGTGTGGGGAGTTGTGCTTTGTCAGACTTTCGTGTTCTCTAATCAAACTCTGCTTGATTCCAGTGAGGGTTGGGGGTGCCTGTGTAGAGCGTGCGGGAGGAATGACATGACACAGCTGACATGACAGGAATTTGTACTAAGGGGCCTCATGGGATGAACGTCGCCTCTGATTGATATTATTGTTCGGCCGATAAGCAAAGGTTAATATCTGTATCTGTATTGGAACTGAAGAAGTTGGATTCTTGCATCCCTAGTTATTCTACAGTGCTATGAAAAATTATTTGCCCCCTTCCTGATTCCTTTTTCACAGCACTGTATATGAGCTGTATATACTACTTAGTATGAAGCTTGTTTGTTGCTCACTTCCTGCAGCAGTGCCTGCTACAGAACTATCCAAGTTTCTCTTCAGTGTGGTGCTGTCTTCAACTTTCCTTCTCAATTTCTGTGCTTTTATGGGCAGAGGAGGATGTTTACCTATGCTAATAGGTAGAAACAAAAAGAACAACTTTCAGCTTATGAATATAATGGGATTCATCAATACAGTATAAGAGCAAAAGTACAAGCAAATTTGTGGTGTAAGAACATGTCATGAATAAGTATACATTTTTCTAAAGAACAATTTTAAGTAAGAACCTAGAACGGCATTGGCCCATTGAATAAGGCCCATTGAGACATCCTAAATACTTGGGTATATTCATAACTAAACCTACAGTTTTATTAAGTTTTGAAATTCCTTTGTACAAAATTGACAAATTCATGCACCAGGGCAACTACAGTATCCACAATAAAAGGCTGAGTTTAACTTTTTAGCTTTTTATTTACTTTTAAATATGTTTTATTCTTGCAGTAATGACACGGCTGAAAATATTCTCACATATACTAAATACAAGAAATAAAAACAAGAACAAATAAAAAAAAAACTGACAGATAATCAATGTGAAACACCAGGAAAATATATTGATGCCCCAGAGGAAATGATAGTTAGATTTCTGCTAAAAATAAAAATGTAGTGACGACTTTGATGCATGATTGGACGACATAAACTTGGAATTCAGTAGGACAGCTGTGCAGAAAAGCATTTAGGCTAATAAGTCTACAGCAGACACAGAAATTTTAAATTATTAATGACATTTCTGCTGCTGGGCCACAGGCGCTCCGCCACTCTGTTTCAAGACAAATATCGATCCTGCTGCCCAATTCTGCTGCCTGTGAAATGACACAATCAGTAACGTTGTCAACCCATGCATCAGCTGTTATGCTGCTGCTGTGCACGTTAACAGGCTTTCCGTTTAGCAAACAACCATAAGCGTTATGATAGGTTAGTCTGCAGACCCTCAGTGCACTAAAAATCTTACATAAACAGACATAATGCTGATGTTTCACTAACTCCAGGTTAAGTTGTATAACTAAAAGGCTATCTGCAAGTTTGATATGGTCAAACTGAAGTCTGTTTATTATGAAATCAAAGGCCACAGGCTACCTGGCATCTGGCACCTTTGTCCATTGTCAGTGTTATGATTAGTCTATTGTCAATGAAGCCTGATATTTTGACGACTCATCCATACACCCCGACCACCTCTACATTCATCTTTGTTCCTTCTTTGCTCCTGTGATAATTATTGTTATGTTATTACCTGAACTTAAACGTGACTTGAGCTGTTTTCTGAAACGACTGACGTCTCACACAATCTCTAAATGTCACTTAACAATAAAATCTAACTATAGGTTGTAATAAGCTGTTTAAGCTGTATAACCAGCTTGTTTTTTTACACTAGAACAGTCTCCTTTCACAAAAGGTCAATACATCATCAGTATAAACCAAAATTTTCTTTACCATATTACCCATTTGATGTTTAAATTGTAGTTTTTTATAGTATTGTGTCTGTGCATCGTGCATCTGCTGGTGTTAAGTGTATTTCACTGTGCAGTCTCTCCTGAAGTTGATTTTTTCTATAAAACAGCCTGACACCTCAAGTCTGTGCTGTGTTTGCAAAAAACAATTGTGTGTTGAATCTAGCCAAGTAAAAACTATTTGGCTCCATTCATTAAACATGTTCACTCTCCCAGCCAGCAGAGTGTCAGCTCGTCCTGTTATCTCCACATCAAATTCACTATCATTTTCACTTCAGCTCCACTTGACTCAACTCATATCTGTTTATCCCCCTCACAACTGCCTCTCCATTCACTCTAAAAACGTAATTAAACTCTTCCACACTCAGACTTTTCATTGCTTGGTCGTTCTTGTTTGTCTGACTTTTGCTGGACTTCACATACAAGGGGAGTTCCAAAAGTCCAGTCACTTTAATAGAAATGAGGATGCAATTTATTCTCTGCTTCTCCATACTGACCTCGATGCACTTTTGCAAACTGTGGATCTGTTTTCTTCACGCTCTGCATTAACAATTCTCACAATTTCCACATGTTGGTCTTGTTTTTGGAGAAGAGTCAGAAATCAAAAGGGACCAGGTCAGGCGACTGGGGTGTGGCATCCCAAGGTTGATCCCAGAAGTTCCATTGAAGAGCATGGTCTTGGTGACTTAAAGTACAGCAGCGTTGTTGTTGTGGTGAAGGAACCAGTGTCTCAACTTGCATTTAGGGCGGCCTTTCTTGAGTTTTTGAAAAACCCTCATAATCGTTGACACCCTCTCGCAGATTATCTTTGGTACTCAAATGACCAGTTTGAAATGGGTAAAATAAATAAGGTATAATAAAATACGTTCTGAGTTTCATGATAAATCACGATTAAAATTTTAGAGTACAAGCACTTTGTCTCATCAGAAATTTACTTACAAGTGTGCACCACGTTCTATCTTTATTTCTTGTCTTCCTGATGGCCTGCAAACTTAAAAAAATACAGAAAAGGGTTATTATATGACATTTGTGATGATGGTACCTCACGTAGTCATCATCTTAGCCATGCATGTTCATCACAACACCTGTTTCTGTTATACTGTTTGTCTTTGACATTAGTGTCACATTTTGCTTGTCTCTAGGGACTTATGTGCTTGTGATACCACTGATACACACCAGTAAGTATTCAGGAAGTATAGAGGTTTAATATCCAATTGTAGTTTCTTGCCTGCATAAGAATTTGACAAGCACATTTTTCCTAAAAATTTGTCCAGACAAGTACATGTTTTTTTGGGTTTCTGCACAAACCTGTGTGAAACCGTTTTATAAGTTGTGCCTGCACCAACAAATCTAAATGGTTACCAAATGAGACCAGCTGTTTTGTGTTGTGTGTAGCACCACAATGCCACACCCAAACCACAATCAGTGTCCACTTCAGTACTAAGAATAAATTGAGAAAGCATCTCTAACATGACCTTCACTTCTCATTCTGTTTTTGTATCTTCATTTCTAACTGGCAAGAACAATTGCTTTCTCTCAAGTGACTCCAACTCTATCAGACCTACAAGTCTTGTCTGTGTACCAGAAGACTTTCTACTGATGGAACTAATTCAAAAGCATGTCCTTGATGTAAGAAAGAGGACAAAGTTTGTAAAGTCCATTAAATAAACATTGAATGTCGCAGTCCCAGCACCCTCCAGCTGCAGCTGATGGTGAAACTGTGTCACATTCAAAGGGCATAGGAACTTTCAAACTGAAGCCGCTAGATTTAGCGGCTTCAGTTTGAAAGTGTGTGAAAATGACAAGACAGAGCTGACAAAGCAGTTTTCTTTTCAGTGGTGCAGTATTCAGTTTGGGAATATATACATGTTGCTGAAGCGTGTGTGTGAGTGCAGCTCCTTTTCAGTAAAGTTTTAAATGCATACATTGTTTGTGTTGTACTTTAGGAGGCTATACATCATCAGGTGGTGCTACTGCACAAAGGGGATGAAAGGAGCTTTGTCTTGAACTCAAACACTTTTAACTCAGGGTTGTTTTGTTTTTTTAAGCAACTGCATTGGTGCATGCACAGCTGCTGCTCTGCTCCCTATGTCACATTTATTTTTTTTATTTTTTTAAAGACTTTGGATGAAATGGAACAAATAGAAACATAGTGTGCACAGTCATGCAAGTGCCAAAAGTATTGGCAGTGACATGACATTTTTGAGAGTGACCCTTCTTCGTCATGACTGCTTCAATTTGCTCTGGCGTGCTCTACATCAGCCTCTGGGCCAAAACCAGACTGGAGGCATTTTCACCATGTCCTAAGCCTATCAAGAGTCTATGGTCAATTCTCAAAAAGCAATCGGACAAACAGAGGTCCATAAGTTATGATCAACTTTGAGCACAATAATCCATGTATGGCTCACCATCAGTCAAGATTTTACCCAGAGCGTGATATCCAGCATGCCAGAGCTAATTACAGCAGTCAAGAAGAACAAGGGTCTACATTTTGAATAGTGACTCTTAATAAATTTGATTTACAGTATTTGTCAAACCGTTGTTTAAAACTGATAAAATGCTTGTTCTTACTACCAAAACATTTGGAAAACAAATCCTAAAAAACTGAATCAACAATGGCTATCACTGTAATGTCCCTTGAAATAATTCAGAAGGTACTGTATATCCGCAGTTAATTCAACAACATCACTTTACTTTCAGGTAATTAGAGTTATTGCCAGCTCCGGCCACCTAATATTTCTTAATGCCAACTCTTTCCTGTTTTCCATATGTATATTGTTTTAGTAGAATTAAAATAGTAAATTAGCAACATACAAAGTGGATCTTGAAGAGCAAACAAAAGTCACAACCTCCCACTGAAACACTTGAATTTATTATAGCACTAACCTACTGTATGCTTTAAAATCTAAAAATGTCATCCCAGCTCACTGCTGTGTTGAGGCTTTCAGATTTTTAAATGACAATACTAAATTCAATCTTAACCGTGACATTTGGCGCAAAGATGAAGCAAAGTGGATGAGTAGTGCATAGAGACCACTTCAACCTACATACTGTATGTAGAGGAGAGCTGTTAAGATCTCCAGAGGAATAAATAAGTAGAAGGCTTTGGTTGACATGAGTAGTGTCACATAATAAACACAAAAAAGAAGGAACAGCACTGATAATCCAAGACGGCCATCACATTTTTCAGTGTTGCATGAAACTGTGACATTAATGCAACATTTTAAAAGTAAGTGATGTAGAGTTGTGACTCTGGGAGAGTCAGAGTAACTCGGCTAAGAAGCTGCACAGCTGCAGGTTACCAGGCTGATTAGCAGCCTGATAAATATGCCAGTAACCATGCGTTCACTCTGGGATTTGCAGTGAGGCTGTGGCTATAAGCATAAACAGGACAAGTAGCAAGGGGAACCAGAAGTACTGCAAAGTTAAACTGAGGACTTGAAGTTGGAAATTTTGTTTGGACTCTATTTGAGCACAAATTTAAACATCAGACTGTTCTAACCCACACTATCCCATTCTACTTATTGCTTGAATAGTGCTTTTTACAGCAACACATTTTGTAAAACACTAAAATTGATATAGTCAAGTCATATTCCATTGTAGCTACTTTGGTTTCATTGTCCAGGAATTGTGCATGCTGGTTCATCTTAAATCTTCTCACTGCTAAGGAGGCTTTTTGATTCATGATTTGAAATGAGCTTGGATTTGAACTCCTATTATCCACAAAACAAAAGAAATTAGGTGAACAAGAATTAGCAGAATCATTGTACTGGGACCCTGTACTGAGTTTTACTTGGCAAAAATATCCATGAATTACTGCGAGTAATCTGTGTAGTAGTAGTAGTAGTAGTAGTATCTATGACAGTAGTATCTATGACAGTAGTAAAGGAGAACATAAAGTAACTTTATTATAGAGTGATGAAATACATTGAGGTCATGATAGAACATCAAGTGTTAACCATATCTTTAAACATTTATTTTTCAGTGTTTTGTAAGAGGTTTGGAAGGTTGTCTTCCTGCTGATGGTGCAGTTGTAAATGACACATTTTGACACTGTCTAAATTCTCTAAAGTCTTAAAAAAGTATTAACTACCACATTTGCAACAATAAGTAGAAACATAACCTAAAAAAAAACAGGCTGCTCAGGTTTTTAACTTGGTTCAGGACAGCAGGCCTTTACTCGTTGCATATTAATGTGCTCAATCAGAAAAATTATTAATTTGCAGATAACACCTTTGTATTCATAGTTAATGAAGAAGTCATGATCTTTGAGATTTCCCATTTACATTGTCAACATATCCCTATAATGTTAACAGAAAATGTAATCTGGTTGCAATTAAATTCCCTACAAAAATATATTTGCAGTTTTAGTTGTATTGAAATGTTATTTTAGGGGGAGATGGGGCCGCTCATAATTCAAAAATCATGTCAGAGGCATTGACTTGAGCAGCCATGACACACTTCCAGCTCACTGCAGAGTGTGTGTGTGTGTGTGTTTGCCTGTCCTCGTTTAGACTGCAGCTCAGGAACACAACTGCTCAGGAGAAAAGTGTCACACACGGTGTCCAAGATTATTAGATAGCAAGCCTTGTACCATCTGTTCAGCTAACCAACAAAAAACTACAAAGGTGTGCAGATTCCTTCTACTCTGCCAACTCCTCTTGCTTTGGCACAGAACTGAGCCTGGGGCCTGAACCAGAATTTGACAATTTACTGCAAAATATCAGAAAGGTGCAATTAATGTTATTTGTAGTAATGGTTATGTTTTTTTGTTTTTTTTTAACCAGTTACACATTTGTTTATGTAGTTGTGTGATAATGTGGGACTGCTGTTAGTTTTCTACTAAGGCAAGTTCCAATCTACTTCTATGTGTTGACTTTAAATTAAAGTAGAGTCTGGATCTGTCATCTTAACGAGTCCCATCAGTTTGTTCTCATTATAAATTGGCCTTCAGCAAGTAATATATTTTTGCTGCTGTTGTTATGACATTTAGTTCTTTATTTGTTGTTCCTCGAGTCTTAAGGATAAAATCTACAACAGCTTAAAGACATTTTGTGGAAAATGCTAAAATAAGAGTTTCCACTTTATGCTTTTATTCAAAGTACTGCAAAGTACAGTGTGAACTTTAAAGTTGGGTGGACTTATGGGAATCAAACTTTGATATTATTACTTAGCTCACTGAGCTGTAGCATCATAAACTCTGGTAGAGAACGCCATAAGACCAGGCTTTTTGGTTTGTTTGTGGTGGAAATTGACCCAAACTGCGCTGAACATTTTATTTCAGAAATGCAAAATGTAATAACTTATCATGGAGAATTAAACAAAAAAGAAATGATTACTTTTTGAATCGTGGATTTTCAAACAAAACCTGCACAGAGGGTAGAAAAAAAGCAATATTTATGTGCATGAGGTCATTTCAATGTAAAGTCTAGGGGCTGAGCACAACTAGGCAAGTCAGACGAGTGCAGAAATATGCTAAGGAAAATCTTTATGAGAAAATTTATGAGTGAATAATTTTCATTCATATGCAGTAGGAAGAAAAAGTAAGTGAACTATTCATAACTTCTTGCATAAAATTGTTCATATGAACAACTCTCATGTCATTCCACTACATTTTGGGCTGAGGTCGGGGCACTGGCTTGGCCACTCCAAAAGGCAGGTTTTGTCTCTCTGAAGCGTTTCTGCAGTAGATTTACTTCAATGTTTAGGGTCACTGTCCCGCTGCATCACCCAGCTTCTTTGCCAGGCCTGATAGGGGTTCCATCATTACAAACAACTGTTGTGCAGAAAGAAAAGAAAAGCACTGATGAAACTCGCATGAATTTATTTCCAACTGTTGTCAAGACACCAAGGCTTCCAAACAAGTACGTCAAGCTGAACACTAGAAAATGTGTAAAAATGCTGCTCGAGACAGCTGGAACATATCCATTTGATCTAATGGTGCAGCTTCAGTCGAGTGTTGAAAGAAGCTGTATAGTATATGTGATACTGTCACAGTATGAAAAAGATGTGTTTTCTAACTTCTGCTTATCTGGAAATCTAAGACCAAAAGATTTTTGAATAAAGCTTTCTATCCTACCTATTTGCGGTTCTTACAGTGTCATCAATCACTGCAACACTTGAAAATAGGGTTTTGTAGGTGTCTCAGTAGGGAGGAGATAGAGAACAGTGTTGTAGCCTTTCTGTAATTTCTTATTGCATACATACAGTATTTGGCCAATGAAGGATAATACCTCTGCAGAAAGAAAGGAGTCTGCATGCTGGTCATGTAGCTCAACGCTTTATAGAGCTATACTATGTTGAGTCATATTCGCAGTGTAGAGATGGCTCTGTTTCACATCCAGGTCATGAAACGTGTTCAATATGATGATGCAGTATGTCAGTAGCTGGTTGTAGATGACAAAGTCGATTATCCCATTTAGTCACAGCCTCGAAAAGGTGAGCAAGGTGACAAATATCTTCTGCATACTGCAGATTGACAATATTTCTTTCACATTCTTGTCATTATGTTCCCTTTTCTTCATCTTCTTGCTTTCTTTGGCATTCATTTTCCATCGTCTTTTCTCTACTTCCCCGATTTCCTCGATTTCTTTTTGTCTCTGTCCTTTTCTTCCGGTCCTCCTTTTCTTTTACATCTCCTCTCCTCTCTTATGCCATCCTCTTATCTTTTCTGAACTTTTCTCATCTGTTACTTTTTTGTCATTCATCTCTCTCTCTCTCTCTCCTACGAAATCTGTGATGTTGAAACACCAACCTGACTTATGTAAATCAAACACTCCCCTCATGTCAGAAAGAGGAAAAAGAACTACTCTCTTCCCTCAAAGTGGAAGAACCGCTTTCAGTACTATAGTGCCTACAGAGGTCAATTATGGTTGGCCATCAATTTTACACACACTTAAAAGGACTGCCAGTACAGGTCGTAAAACACTCTCCATCTGCTAGATACATCAGTCATCTTTATAACTGCTGGCGCTGTCATTCGCTTCCTACATTTCTCCTCCTCCAGGCCACAGTTTCAGTCGCCTCTAGACATTCTGAGATATGAAAAGGTGGAAGGAGACAGAGGGAGTAAGGAGATGATTCTACCCTTTTTCACTTTCCCACTCTGAATGACTTAGTTTTTTTTTCTTCACATATTTGCATAATCACTTTGTATTGTTTTTACACTTTAGTCATTAATTTACATTCATTTTTTCTTTTCATACTAAACTCACTCACATTTCTATCATAGATTTTCCTACTGTATATCTACCCACTTGTTTATCCACGCATTTTTTGGCCTGCTGTCTTTTCTTCCTTAGTGACTCACCCATACATGACTCATTTATTCAAACAATGCATTTATTGGCATTTTAGTTGTAACTGACAACACTGTTGAGCGCCTAAGTAAATTAAAATACATTCGCTCTGTTGCTGTCACTGTTACACACACATGTGGTGAGAGAGTGCGTTACTAATATTGGCTCGGGTTCTTGGCCATTGTCTTTTTTCCACTGTGACAAAATAGTGCTGCTCCTGGGGAAGGATGCTGAGTAATGGCTTTGGACTCGAGATATGTGCACTGTACATAACCTTGAGAGAAACCACTGCATTAGATTTATCTGAGGCATGGCTGCTGAGAGAGAGAAAAGGAATATCTGAGAAGGTTTAGTTGTTTTTGTTGTGGAGTCTATTCAGCTAACTGTATATTTCTATTCAGATATGCTGATTGGAAAAGGTAAGTAATATCCACTTTACACCCCCTCAGCAAAATAATTCCATTCAAGGCACAAAAGAACTTAACTTCTAGTAAGGACTCAAATTAGACAAACTGTTGCAATAGAAAATACATTTGTTTGTCTCTTACGAGCGTTCAGGGGTGTAGATTTACCTTTTAGAATTTGGGAGACTCAACAATGTCTGGAGTTATTCTACCAAGAAATTAAGCTGTGAATGCTATTATAGCAGCTAATTTATTGAATGAATAAATTATGAATAAATTTTCTCCTATGAAATAAAACATAGTCCCAACAAGCTCCACAATGTATGTGGTCTGGGAGGTGAAATCAAAGGCAAAAAAGACCAACAAACGCTTGCCTAAAGGAGTAGTTCAGCATTTGGGAAATGCCCTTATTCATCTTTTTTGCCCGGAGTTTGTGTTGGGCAGTGGCTACTTGCAAGTCCTGGTGGATTCATTTGTAATGTGAGTGCCATAATTCAGCTGGTGATCTTGAGATCATCACAACACAAGATTAAGCAGATGCCACCAGGAAAACTTTATACAGTTGTTCAATCCTGTGTGTGAGTATTGTGTACTGGCTGAAGCTTGCAGATATTTTAAATGTTATTAGCTTCTTTTTTGAATCATTAAGCTTCCTAATTAATCCTGAGTCCCCTCTGCTGTGTCCTGATAAACACTGTCAAAGTCAAATAAGATAAACACTGTCTCTCAGTGCTGTCGGCCTCGATGATACTAAAATTATAATACGCCTTGGAACAGAATTTGTGGATCCCTCTTAGTTTACATATCATTCCAGTTGGTACTGACTTTATTTTCCTGAAGGTTAGAAGACAACCATCATCGTCATCTACAGTAGGTGAAAACTGGGTTAATTTAGATTCAGACGTCTTTTGAAGATGTTGATGTTTTTGTGATTGATCTTTAGGTGATTGTTCAGGTAGGATAAATTCGTTTCAGAATTTTGTTGACATAGATTAGATATATTGAAGAGATTATACAGGATGCTCATTCTTGACTGATAAAAACAATGATTTTAGTAGTTCCTTTAATAATGTACATAAAAAGTCCCAAAATAGATCCTAAATCCTTCATCCCAAGGAAAATTGCTTCAGTGATCTGAAACACAGAAAATCACTCTTATTTTTTAAAACTGTAACCAGAGAACAATTGACATTTTTGCTTGTCAAATGTTTTACATGAGTAATTGCTGATCAAACTGCTGTGTACAGTGTGCTGGTCAGTGGGCTGCACGTGTGAAGGGTATTTTCGTTGAGCATGTTTATTTTTGTTTACCTCAACCCAGTGTTTTGGTTATTTTCTTTGTGTTTTATTTTTTATGTTCTGTTGGTTATTCTTGCTGTCAGCCTCTGTGCTCCTGTCCACTTTTGTGTTTTTAAGTCTACTTCTGACGACAGATTTAAAAGGGGCCTTCTAGACAGCTGCCAATACTACTTCTGATCAGTTTATTCTCTTGGCTTTATCCTGAAGTTTGTTCTTCAAGAACAAAGAGTTTGAAAAAAGAGGCTTGCAGAAAATATGAATGCAAAAGAGAATGGGAATACTTGTAAATTTTAGAGTACAGTTAACGATGTAAGAGAAGCTGATTTTATAGCCTTATCTCAAAGAAATGCTATTGTTAATTTATGAAGCTGTTAACAATGGTGTAGTCACTGAACAGATGAATAATCTCAATAACATACTGGTGATCTGTCAAAGTGATCTGCTGCTGGTAAGACAGTTTTTTCTCATCGTCCTCGAGAAAAACATTAGTCCCTATACTCGTCTAACAAGTGTGAATTTTTAAAAATAGTTTAGTTAATAGTACTATTTCTTTTTGTGATGGCCTTTTGTTGTCTCTAAATGAGTTTCAACCTTACTGTTTAATTCCAACATGTTGATCAATTATGTCCTGGAAACCAAATGCCTATGTCAAACATTTTAAATATTATATATTAGCCTGTCTAGACGGTCACCTGAAGCATATTTTTAGGCTACGTCTTTTTTTCCTGTACACAGACACAAGACACACACACAGGACCAAAGTTGTTGCTGTTGCTCTGCTCATGTGCCTTAAATACTGTTTTCTGTGTATACATGATGTAAGACTGGTTTTGAATTTGACTCATTAACTTGTTTTTTTTCCCCAATTTGCAATGATATCCACGAAGATATAAAGAAAAAAATTACTGAGCAGTGTTTTATCAGTGATTGCAGTTTGCAGAAGAATTTATTAGCACAAACAAAATGAAAAGCATTTTTCATCTGTTTTTCCCAGTGAGCTACTGTCCTTGACTGCGTTTACATACACTGCTTTCTCAGGTAGTCGGGGAATGGAATTCATATACACTTAAGATACCTGGTTACTGAAAATCCGTGTATACATGCAATCTGACTTCTCCTCCATCTCTGACTTATTTTAGAAGCATGGCTCACAGATTTAAACTATATAGTGACAGAAAACACTGCTTTCTGACTTGTTTGTGTAGCTGTAGAATGACAGTGCAGGGGAGAGAGGAAGGGCGACACAGCTGATGCACAACGTAAACTGTCTGAATAAAAGAAATCTGTGCTGTAAAGTGACTTATTTAGATCTTTACAAAGAATTTTTGTGTTTTCATTTTCTGTCGTACTTAACTATTAAAAAATGAGTTGAAATCACTCTGTAATGATCCCTCATTTAGCTGCTTGTACCCTTTTGTTATGCACATGAGGGGAAAACTTCCATACTTTTGAAGTAGCTCCCTTTTTAGGTACTAAATTGGCAACGGAGGCTGTCATACTGCTCCCGCTATTGGGGTAATGTTGTTACTAGGGAATGTGCTATTGCAAAATGACACTTTTTACCTTGCAAAAATGTATTCCCCGGTTGTCGTTGACAATATGATATTGCACACCTCCAGGCACATGTATCACAAAGATATTAATTTCTCAATGTTTCAGAGTTTTCTGCAGTAATGGAAAACATTACTGTATGTAGACGAGTATGAATTGAAGCGGTTTTGGAGTTTGATGTCACCTCACACTGTATTAAGTACATAAAATCCACAGATGAGCACATGTATGAAGCATTTTAGCCATCCAACATGCAAAATACAGTAAAGTTTGAAACTTAAAGAAACGTGATGAAAAAGGGATAAAATAGGAGCTCTTACTTGTGTCTGTAGTTCTCTTTGATACTGAAGATACATGTAGGGAGATGTGGTGAAGCCAGATCTTGAATGATTCATGTCCTTGTTTGACTCTTCCGTCCACAGATGGAATGAGACAAGCCTCTACTGTGGGAAAGTGGTGGAAGATACATTTTCTCCTGCTGTTTTTCCTCTTTACCTTTTACTGCTGTTGCTCTCTGCTAAATTTAATC
Organism: Sandelia bainsii; assembly: GCA_032362345.1. NCBI lineage: Eukaryota > Metazoa > Chordata > Actinopteri > Anabantiformes > Anabantidae > Sandelia > Sandelia bainsii. The sequence goes on from JAUMHL010000017.1 coordinate 16,025,718, forward strand.
TTTTCTGTGCATCTTTTAGCTCAAGGTGTATTTCAATATGTTGATTTCTCCATCTGAAAATAAGATTTGAAAATTAAACCAAACCAAACCATGTTCATCCTGTTTCACAGTGCTGTGATGCTTAACATATTAAGTGTTTATTGTGAATTGGTTTAGCATGTATATTTTACATTGATTAGGAACCCAAAAGCATAAAATGTAAGGGTTAGATAACCCCAAGCTAACTCTGTTCATAAATTCCTAAAAAAATAATTTTATGATCAGAATTGCAAGTTGACTTTGTACAGTTTGAAAGAGTCACAAGCCACTGATGCATACTTTATTATCACACAAGCCTCCTTATTATTCACACTATACTGTAGCAGTGATGCCCAGGTTGCCATTGAATCTAATATTTACCCTTTATAAGAAGCACATTAATTATGCTGAAGAATGTGTTTGCTTGTGTATTTCATAAAAACAGTGGACAGCTATGGCTTGTTAACCACAAAGCATACTGATTAATCTTTACATTTGTAGTTTTCTTTGTCCCCAGCTATCATTGATCAAGTCTTCTGTCGCTTGGGTTTGTTTGTTTTTTGCATCACTGCTGTTGTGATTTTGACCAACTTTCACTATATGCATCGTTCAATTTATAGACAAAGGATGAACTCCAAGGAGAAGAAATTAGTCTCTCAGTGAACAGCTGTAGTAATTGTAAGGTCTTTATAACTCTTATGTTGGCCCAGATTAAACTATATTTTTGTCTGATATGGTCATTACATCAAATAAGCTGGTTAGAAATTATAACTTCTTGCTATTAGTTGACTATAAGATATAACAGACTACACATTAACATAGGGCTGGGCGATATGGACCCAAACTCATATCTCGATATTTTTAAGCTGAATGGCGATATAAGATATATATCTCAATTTTTTGATCCCATAAAGTAATTACAAAAAGACAACTATGGGACAAATTTACATTTTCTAAATGTCAGTTATTTTATTAATGTATGACAAACTATTGGCAGTTTAGACAAATTTGGCACATATGAAATAGGTTTTGTAAAAAAAAAAGCTCTATGAGCTTTGAGACAGGGGAGGTGCCCTGTTGTGTTGTGTTGTGTTCAGAGGGGGAGTGCAGTGGGCGGGGCAGTCTTTGAGTTGTTGGACAACAAAACAGGAAAGAGGCAAAAGAGCTCTTTCGAGATTTACGATATTGTTTCATTTTATATCTCATTTAGAAGTACATCGATAATTTTAAAATATCTGTATATCGCCCAGCCCTACGTTAACGCTTGACACAGCTGATTTGTTAGCCTGATGCTAATAGAAGTGTTTGTTTGTCTCGTCTTTTTTCTTTGAAGACCAAAGACACAATCAGATGGGGAAAAAAGCAGGCATGTTGTTGCTACAGCTCCACCTCATAGTATGAGCAACAATATCATCTTTCCTTGTTCACTGCACCATATTTACAGTTGTGTGCAGAAGAGTGCTATTTGCTCTTGATGATCCAACACATTTGAGGGAAAAAAAAAAATCTGACATTTAGCTGTCAAGCTCCTCTCCTGTGCAACCAGCTCCCAATCCAGGTTCAGGAGGCAGACACCCTCTCTACCTTTAAGACTAGACTTAAAACTTTCCTTTTTGA
>JAUMHL010000017.1:16027452-16045441 GCA_032362345.1 Sandelia bainsii
ACACTGTAAAGTGCCTTGAGATGACTTGTGTTGTGATTTGGCGCTATATAAATAAAGTTGAATTGAATTGAATTGACATTCTTGACGTAGTGTTAGGAGATTGTGATACATCCCAGATGTTGTGTTGGTTGTTGTCCACTATGACACACTATATACTATAAACCAATGAATTATTGCATCTGGCACTTATTATTGGTTCCGGCGCTCTGCATCTGTCATGTTGGTCTGTTATCGGGCTCATCGTGTTGTCTGAATCTGGCAATAGGAGGAGTTTAGTTCGGGCTTGCAAAACATGACTTTACCACAGAGGACAAATGTTGGATTCTAATATTGAAACATGTTTTATTTATTAAGTTTCTGTGTCTGGCTGTCATGTAGCCCCCCACACCCCTGTCCCACCTCCTGCAGCGGCTGCCATAGTGTGCACACAACCGTCCCTCTGTTTATATTTTAATAGTTTGGCTATAACAGCCAGGTGGAATCCTAAGGTGTAGTGCCCATTTAAAGCCAAACCACAATCTTTTTGATAAACCTAAGGTCGCTTTCACACCTACAGGCTTTAGTCCGTTTGAATCGAACTCGAGTTCGTTTCCCCCCTTGGTGCGGTTTGTTTGGTCTGGTGTGAACCCAGTAATTGCACTCGGGTGTGCACCAAAAGAACCGCACCGAGACCCCCAAAAAGAGGTGGTCTCTATTTGAATCAAATAGCGAACTCTGGTGCGGTCCGCCTGGTGAGAACGCGTACTGATCTACTTCCTGTATTTACTTCTGTTGTTCCCGCAGCGACACATCTGACCAATAAGCAGAGAGAAAGCAAATGTACTAAGGTGTGAAAACGCCCTAAGTTGTGTTTGTGCTTCAATGTAAGTCCAGTTTTGTGGAGTTAGTTCTTAAATTTACACACATTTCATCTCATAAAATAATTAGTACAGTCATATTTATATTGTCATATTTAGTCTTGAACAGCTGGAGTGTCAGTTGGTAAAACAAACTTTCTGCTGATCTGTGAGCAGAGTTTGGAGACAGAAATAAAACAATATGACAAAGTGCTGGTGAGCAATAGCACAACATCACTGTTGCATAAAGTCTTGCATAGAGCTGTGCTCCTGAAATGAACTCTGCTTTGTGCTGTCTCACTTACTCTTTACAGCAGGGGTGCACAGAAGATTGTTTCACTTTGGCTTGATTTGTGGAGTGCTTTTCTCCACTTGTCAACTTCTGAGTTTTGAGGTGTAAATCTGTAACATCTTAAGATCCTCAAAGTAGTTTTGCTTATATAGCTGTGGACCATAGATGTTATCACCATCAGTGTAAATGTAGTGAATGTTCTTGCTGTGCATCTCCTGAAGACCAGGCTAGCATGTACATATCTTGGTCTAAGAAGGTTTTTTAGTAACTTCAGTCAAAACAAGGTAGAGTTTAAGTTTGGTTAAATCCACTGTGCACATGAAATGCAGCCAGTAGGAAAAAAAAGACCCAGCTGGAAGTGGAAACCATGAAGACAAGAGCTCATTACTAAAATAAACACTCTGTTCTCCTCTTCTGTGTCTTCTCTTGTCTCTCTTCTTCAATCACTTTCATGCATGAACACCAGCACTGCTTTGTTCTCTTCATTTGAGCGTGTTGTTTGTGTCTTATTGAAGATAAAAGTTAGCAAGACTCTCTGTGCCTCCCGAGGGCTCTTCTCTAAAGTGTTTCTCAGGCAACCTCATTTAACAGTGGTAAAAGCCTGACAACGAAAAACATGAACTATGATCTGCAGGCAGATGGAGAGGTGGAGAGGTGAAGACAAAGTGATGGGGAGAGAGAGAGGAATAATGGCTCATGGTGATGTTGTTATTGTTTTGTGTTGATGGTGCTTTCTAAGTTAAATTGCACAAGCCTCGTGTGCTTCATGTTTCTACTCTTTGTTGTAATTCTGTTGTTTTGAAATAACAGTGGCATAAAATAATTTTGAGCTCATGAGAGCACACCTGCTTATCGTATAGTGCTAGGATTTATTTTCCACTGAAAAATGTTTCTCAGTTCCAGAGTCAGTCAGTTAACATTACTTTTGTCCAGCGGTACTTTGACCATGAAAGTTTTTTCTGTTATTGAGCACCTGTGCACCTTGACTGTGTCACTGAGTCATATTGGTCCACTGATGGCTTTTTTAATGGCTGATTCTGGTGCCGATTTCTGTTATGCTGCAATAGTTTTCTTTTTCTCTCTTTGCATGAGCTAAAATACAACAGTTTCATAATTACATAGGAGACACAATAATATTGAACCTTAAGGAACTCCTAATGAATTATGAAAATGTTTTAAGTATTTGAAAATTAAAAAATAAGCATTGAGCAAACTAAAGGCTTCTGTCAGACAGTGTCCACTACCTAACTGCCACAAATACTGATTGTATTTTTGTTGGCTGATTTCGATTTTATTTTATTTTTTTAATAATCACACCTGACACAAACTTTTTGTCAATGGAGAATGTAATTGTAATTTTAACCAGTTCCAATGTCTCACTACTTAGATTAGTCTACATACAGTCACTTTACACTTGGGGAATTCATAGAAATTAGCAACTAGTAGACGAGCTTGTTGTGGTTAGCACGATGGTGGATGGGCACTATGGGCAGGGCTGATGTAAAGGTTATTATCAGAGTTTATACTTGTTTGTAAAATGTTTTGATAAACTATTTTTATAGGATTTCTACTAGTATCGGATTGAGACATAACTTGCACTGTAATGAGTGAAATGCTCCTAGTGTAAGCTGCTGAAGTGTCTGCAGACACTTCCTATTAATCACGTGGCCTTAGCACAGACATTGGCTGATGCTGAATAATTAGAAATGTCAGACTTAGTGTCAGCCTGATTAATTGGCTGACTGATCAGCCGGTTGACCACTAGTGAGTAGTGAGGTCAGTAATTCACAGTAAACTTGACGCTGATGCTGCATTTGTTTTACCAAGAATCTCTTCATTGTTGGTATGTGGTTGGGTGCTGACAGGAGACAGGGACACTGAGGCCGAAGCACGAAGAAGTAACGAGGAATGTAGAAATCAGTCTATGACAACCATATCAATTTTTATATTTCTACAGAATTTGTTTGGAAATTTTCTGATACCTGAGGTCTATCACTAATATTGACAATAGGATTCTAGTTCACCCCATATGTGGTTAGTGGTATGCTGGCTTGTCAAATTCTTCCTTTTCAAACTTTTAAAAAGAGTCGTTTTGTTTTTTTCTCCTTTAGGTCTGGCATTTCATTTGGCTGGTATTTTCATGCTGAAACTGAAATAGTTGGAAGTAGTTTAGTATAGCATTATAATTGCCCTGTATTGGAAACAAGAGGATAAAACTGACTCCAACCCTTATCAGTTGAACCTAAGCTTCTTATTTCTCACACTTTCATGTCTGTCTCTGTGTCAGTGAGGCTGAATGCATCTGCAAGATCACACAGAATTGATTAAGAAAGCACCGTCTTGCCACTGATGAATTCTTAATGGATTTTGATGCCTTTGAGGAGCCACCACATGTCTTGCTGGCCTATAAACAGAAAGCCACAGAGAAACTGGGGAAACCATGCACTCAAACACACAGCAGGTTTGTGATAGGATATCTGGAATGAGTTGTATGAGCACAAGATTACAAGTCAGGTTGACGTGATGAATGTTAACGACGTCTTGAGATAATGATCAAGACAGTGGGTTGAAAAGCGCTGAATTGGCTGGAGTGAAGGAGCCCTCGAGATATAATTATTGCGTCAGATCAAGAGACCACATCATAACGTCATGTGATATTGAATTAAGAAATGCCCCGAGAGGCTGTGGAGCAAAATCAATGCAATAATGAAGACTGGAAGGAATTCTAAATCGATGGCAGAAGTTCATGACAGTACTGCAGAACCATAATATGTCTGTGTTTGAGGACAGTGTCTCCACAGAGACTGGCTCCAGTGGCATTAACACACAGACCATTAAACACCAATTACAATCCAATTACTGCACAATGACATCATCAAGTGGATCCTCCTCCATGGGGGAGGAGTGCACCACAGATACTGAGACCACTCAGCATCCAGGAAGGCAACACCATGACAACAATGATACTGTAGATAAAGAAAACACTGTGTCCTGCCAGTGATTATAACCAGCACAGTATAAGACACCTCAAGAGTTGTGTGCGTGTGTGTATTTAAATCTTGCACTGTTGCCATGGGTGTGAGCCTTTTAATTGGACACGTGAGGATTGAGGCCATAATTAATGATATAAGAGCTACCATGACCTGCTTTATTAATGGGTCGGCTAATATGCGTGCACATTGCATTTAGCCAATATTTACAGCTCTGTGACTTTCAGCACCTCTGCACTCTTTTGTCACTCATCATCTTTGTTTTTTTCCCATCTTCTCAGTTTTTGTTTTTTTTACCACATTGGCACCAAACTTTTATTCCTGTAATAATAAAACAGTCTGTAAGTTGGGTGTGTAGGTAAGAACCATGCCATGGGATGCCATGTGCTTTTAAAACTGAAGAAATATAAAGAGGATAGTTTGATCTTTCTCGTTATAGAGAATACGGGTGTGAATATTTCCCTCTCACGCAATTTGATGTATCTCAGTAATTGGTCCACAGTTCAATACAAAAACAATACAGTTAAATATGTAACAATACCAGAGTCCATTCTTTGAGTTGACAATCAATTTTCAGTCAGCTACAAAAATTAAAGTGTTTTTTTATTTGCAGTGGTGGAAAGTAAACAAGTACATTAACTCAAATAAGTACAATTTTAAAGTATGTACGCTTTACTGTAGCACTTCCACTTTTACTTTATACTTCTGCTCCACTACAGTACTTTTCATTGGGGAATATTGTATTTTACTGAATTATAAAAATTAACTAGAAAGTTCCTGGAGAAACTTTGAAGGTGCCTGCCACTTTGCGCCCTTGAACCTTAGAGCCATCTCGCCAGTAAGAAAGCAGGATTTACAGAGCCCGTCGTTTTGATGTATAATGTGTGGGATAGGAATCCTCAGTCTGTCCTGTGGGGCATCTCGTGTGTAGTTTTTTACGATTTACGTTGCCATGGTAACTCAAAATGCCAATTGACCACAATAGGGGACATGTCATGACCGAGCTGGTCGTTTTGATGTATAATGTGTGTGATAGGAATCCTCAGTCTGTCCTGTGGGAATCTCGTGTGTGGTTTTTGGCGATTTACGTTGCCATTGTAACTCAAAATGCCAATTGACCACAATAGGGGACATGTCATGACCGAGCTGGTCATTTTGATATATAACATGCCTGATTGGCATGGTGTGGTGATTGTGTGGTTTTTGTGTGTGGAAGAAATGCCCCTGAACCTGGAAGCCATCTTAATGAAGCCTCAGCCAATCAGGAGCGACATTAGTCATACCATGTGACATGTCTCAAATCCAAACAAACTCACACAAAAATGAAATAATTGAAAATAAAAACTTTCAGAGTGGAGTGTATCTATGTCTGTGTGAAATGATTATAAATGAAAAAGAACAGAGGTACTTAACAGAGGAAGGGAGTACTAATGTATTGGGTTAAAAAACACACAGACAATGCTGCTGAACTTCAAAGCCATCTTGATGAAGCCTCAGCCAATTATTATTATATTATAATTATGGTTATGACGAAACAAAAACTATGGGTATGGTATGTTTAGGCTTAGTGAACTAAGCCACTTTGATAACAGAGTAATTCCATCATTTACACTGAATGTTGTCACTCGATATATTTTGTGAGGTGTATAATTGTCCACGTTGCGACATCGGCGTCTGATTTACTGCATAACTGTGGCTCTACTCATCACTCACAGTTCTGCTTTTCATTTAACACAAAAGTATGTGGCCAGAAATTATCCATTTGGTCTTTACAAGCCAAAGCTGTGTATTCATATTTTATATTTTTAAGTGAAACCATATTCATACCAAAAACTTCTTCTAAATATGTATTTCTAGTTGTAAAATCCTCTAACTTGAATCCCTTATGAGACATTCCTTTGAATCTCAGCACATAAACATTTTGGCATTACTTCAAACAACACTAAGATAAATTTATTAATACTTACATTCTCCAATGATTATCCAACTACATTCAAAGTTAAAGAAAAAGTTTGATCAGTTTCCTCTTCCTGCATCTCATTTTTCCTTTTCAGTTTCATTTGATGGACTCGCGACTGGATTCTGAAAAGCTGGCAGGAAAAATGAGTCATTACAGAAGCAATCTAACAGTTATTTGCTATATAAGTTTGAATTATTTCCCTTTAGGTCAACATTATTATTATTATTATTATTATTGTTATTTCAATCTTCTTCTTCAAAAAAAAGCATCACGTCTAGATACTCAATGGATGATTCAGAGAGGCAAAACTTTTATTTTTATAACTTGTTGCAGATTAAAAAGTGAACTTTTTTTTCACTGCATCACAAACTCATGGACTTTTTGTCAGATAAAAGGTCACTCTTAATGTCTTATCTCCTCCAGAGTTGTAAAAAGCGAGAGTCTGACTCAGTCTTCCCATGACGATTAAATGAACACAGTTTTTCCTCCTCTCACTTTGATATTTTCTCACCTGGAGGCAATAGAAAGGCAGGAGGGGTTTAAAGGAATCACTCTGTCTTCTTGAGCAGAACTGGAACCCTGTGTCGTCTCTTTAATGGGATGGATGATACCTTACCGTCAGTAGCTTTAAATGTGCACCTGCAGAAATCTGTGTATTCTGCTGTGTGTGTGAATGCAACACATTCTTAAGCCCTTTCTTTTCAGCCTCGTCTCTCTATGATGTGCCTCCTCCTGTGATTTGATATCTTTTCCCCCTTATCTATCCTTGTCGTCTTTCCTTTTTCTTACCTCTTAGTCTGTTTTCTTTAATATTTGCAATATTTTTTATCCCACTCATCATATTCTGGGTTACTTACAGTAATTAAACTGGTGTCAAATCCCAACTGAGCGCATACTGTAGAAGAATATTACATTTTTCACACTTTTGCTTGCTTTTCTTCTATTCTGTGTGTGTGTGTGTGGGGTGGGGTGGGGGGTGGGGGGGGGTGAGTGATCTTCACCTCATCTCAAGGTAAGGTGAAGGTCTTACAGAATCATGCAGAAGAACCCAACAAATCCTCTTTGAGGAAGCACTGGTACAGTGGGGAGGAAAGACTCTCCTAAGCATAAGAGACCTCCAACAGAACCAGGTCCAGGGTGGGTGGATATCTGCCTTGATCAACTGTGGTGAGCAGAAAGAGAGAAAAGAACAGTAACAAGTAACAAACAAAACACTGGGCAAGTTGCTAGGTTCAGTAGCTGCACTGGGAACATGCAGCTCTGAACCCAGGGGAACCTGCAGAAGGGTACAAATAGAGGGAGAGCATGGGTAGAAGCACAACTACAGGGGAGTGAAGACAAAATCTTGTACTCATCAAAGGCAACACAATTGTTTTTCAGTTTCAGACTAGTTTCACAACACTAGAACAACTGCTTATGCCCCCAAACTCCAACAACAACAGGTTTATTAAGCTTAAAAAAACCCCTCAAAGTCCTAAATCACATGCTGGGCACTGAAGTCAAACTCTGGTTCTCTGGTATGCCAGTCCTGTGCATTTTTATTATTATTATTATTAGTTTAGTTGCATAGGAGTGTAATTTTGGGATGGGGATAAATATGTATGTTTCAGAAATGCCACTTATTCTGGTCATTGTGCTGCCACAAATTAAACTGAATCTGCAGCCATTAAGTGCCAACATCAAAATGCAAACATGCTCACAATGACAATGCTAACTGTGGATATTTAGCAGGTGTAGTGTAGGTCTTGTTAACTATCTTGCTAGAATTAACTAATTTGACATTTGTCAAGTCCATCTGAGGCTCATGACATTATTTTCACAGGTATTTAGTCATAAACCAGAAATATTGGACACATAGATAAATGATTAATTTATCCTCAGGGAGAGATGTCTGCGCCAAATGTCAAGACCGTCTGATGGCATTTTATTCCGTAGCTGCTGAGATATTTCAGTCTGGGCCACTGTGTTGTACTGACCCAATGATTGATTGACAGATATTACCATACCTTTAGCCAACCATTACAATGTTTTTTCTTTTAAAATTGTGTTTATTATTCAAGAATCAGAGACACATTTGTGGAATTCTCTATTGTTTCTGTTTGTAACAGATTTAGCTTTTATTTGATAGTTAAACATGGGGAGATAGAGGCTGTGAGATGCAACAAATATCCCAGCTGGACTTGAACCGAGGACACTGCAGAATCATAGCATGTGCATTAACCATTAGAGTAGTACACATGCTACATTTTAAGGGCTCACTTAGAGAAATGGCTTTATAAGATGGAGATTTTTCTAGTGCTGTAGTTTTTGGTGAAGCATGTCCCCACTAAACAAACACTTTCCAGTGCCATGATGACTTTTTCGTTTAATTGCCTATTTTGGCAAGATTTCTTATATTTAGTATTAAACTTTTGAAACCTGGATATGGATTTATGTTTGCAGCCATTTTGATGTGTTTTAATTTAATAAAACAGAGGATTGAAGTCATGATCACTTATTGCAGCTGACCTCTTGAGCTGGTGAATTAATGTAAACTTAGGTTGTCATCTGTCTTGTGTAATTAGAGTCTTGTACCATTACGTAGTCACTGCATTCTGTTTTGTATACTTTCATTTGGGCTCTAAGCCACTAAATGTCATCCAGTTAAATATCTACAGACACTGACATGGTAATGTAAGTGCAGAGGAACTTTAGTTTAATTACTCATGCAGCAACACTTTAAAAATGCATAATAGATGTTTCAACTATTACTGTAATGTACTTATTCTCCCAGGGCAGCATAGGACTGAATCACAGCCTTCAATGTGTTGTTGTCACTTTTTTCCCCATCTGCAGTCTCTGTTCTCACTGTAACTGTCTGAAAAACGAATAAAGCTTTGAAGATAGCTGGGCGGGCCAGGAAAGAGCAATCACTTCATCCAATCAGCCAGGGTTCAATAACTTGGCATGTCTCATATCGCATCAACTCTGAGTTCAGTTTGCTGGGAGAGAGGGGTCTTAACCTTCTGCTCTGTGCACACACAACTACACACACAACAATGTATATGACAGCTGATAACCTTATTTATAGTTTTTTTTTTTTTTTACTGACTGCAGTTGGCATGTGTAGTGAAAACACATTTCTTTGAAAGCCAGATGTTGGAATGTGTTGTTTTTTTGTTATGTATTATGCAGAACCTCCTGAATGTGTTGATGCTCCAGGTGAAAATATGTGCTCCAGCACATTTTTAAATTCATTTGTATTTAAAACACTCTTTCAAGTGTAAAGATCTGAGATTTTACAGAAGGCAAATGTTTAGTCTCGGTAATTTGACAAAGCAGCATCTAAGCCAACCCATAAATAATGAAGTTAAAAGTTACAATATTCATAAAGCAAGTATTTTGATCCACACACTGCAGTAATGTCCAACATCCTAAATGACAGAAGAGAAAACTCACATGAGGAAAAAAATCACACTGAGGTTTTTTACTTAATGTTGCACTTATACGTATTTTATGGAATAAATGACTGACATGTGAAAGAAAGTCATAGTAACAAACAACATTATAATTATTATTATTAACTCTGCATGTCCCCATCAATCAGGAAATTGTTTTGATTTTACAGCCCATAATTTTCCTGATGTGATTAAGTCTTGTTGCCCTATGCAGCTGCGTTTCCAGCTGCAGAGTGTGTGCACTTCTCTGAAGAAGCTATCATAAACACACTGCACATTACAGCACACAGGCAAAGTTAGCAACTAGCTTATTAATGTAGTGGTGCACATTGTATGTAGCAGTTGAGGAGTCAGTATCTATAACTTGACAAACCCTCTGCTGTGTAAACGGCAATTGGTGTTTATGAACCTTGCTCCATTCATCCTGCATGCCGTCTTTTGCGTACCCTAACCTCAGTACTTTTTTTGCCTAAATCCAACCTCTTGCGGATAACGACACACTTAAATAAAAAATTATGGTGTTGATGAGTTTCTTCAATTAGAGCAGTACATACAACAAATGATAAATACACATTTTTGTTGCTTTTCAGGTGGTTGATGCAACTTATTTTCCGACATGCGCTCTGTCTGCTGGTGGGAGTGTGCTCGACCTAAATGCGCGCACCTGTCTGTGTGCGCCCATCGGGACGGAACTCGGCCGTGCGCGATACAGAGAGCAGAAGAGAATGTAAAGCAGAGGAGTGCGACCATGTAGAGATAGAATTGACATAAGATAAATAACATGAGGCTGTTTAGTTGGTTAAATAAAAAGACAAGTTTTAGACCTGTTCAATCGGAAAGGGAACCTTAAACGACTTCTCCTGTGATCTGGTGCTATAGAGAAAATAAAATTAACTTGACCTTCTTCGGGGGGTGGGGCGTTCCCCTTATATAATAGTAGGGAAACATAGCTTAAGTTTTAAAGGATAGATAGATAATAGATCTGCTCCTTGTTGGTGCAAAAGTGCATTTTATAGACTGATTCAATAATGAGGTTAAAGAAATCAGAATTTGCCGAATCAGTGGTTTTCTTGCATAGTTTTATCTAGTAGACAATTCCCTCTTTTGACAGGTTTTCCTTGCCAGTATATTTTTGTCACATGCTATATGCTGACGCTGACTTGAAAATGAATACCATACAGTGGATCAACTCTTCTGATTCAGGTAATGTGTTTTTACAACGTTCAGGCAAAACGTTTTATTGTCCATGTGAAGTGAGGATCGAACATATATTTGTATTGATTCCAGTGTATGTCACATGGACGATTAATAGGCTACTGCTGTGCAATGCACTACACTGTGGCGAGCGTCAAAGAGGAAACAAACAACAAACTGTGCAAAGTCGTGTAAGGATTTTTATTCTTTTTTTGTATATTTACTGCTACTCTTAAAAAAACACTTATTTCAGATTGCTCAATCAAATTCAGCTTGTTTGTAATTTCATGCTTTGGGGTGGACTGGATACGACATCTGAGTATGCCTTTAAAGATGTGTAAATTTTTTATCCCCTTCTGTCTTCCTTCTTTCTTTCCATACTCATTTGTGCCTTCCTGTCTCTTTGTCTCTTTCCTTTTCTGTAGCTGACAGCTTGTACAATTCCCATCTCCCAATCACATCCTTAGTGGCAGACTGTGCTCTGTTCAACCCTTCTCTTACCACCTCTAATTGGAGTGTGGACAGGGCTATTAGTGTGTTAGCACTCCCATCTGATAAAGGTCAAACCACCTTTCCTGAGCAGGCAGCCGAAAGTGTCCATGTGTGGTGTGTGTGCGCTTCTCTCTACTTATTAAGCTTCACTTTTAGGCTTCAGTAAGAGGAACGCTGGACTCTCTGATGGCTCCTAAATGTCTCACCAACCTAGTGTATTCTGTGCGTTGACCTTTTCCCCTGGGAGAGTCAAGAGTCCAATATATTACACAGTTGTCAGTTTATTAGATACACGTAGCTAAAACTATAGTCTAACACAATGATCCTGCAATAACCGGCATCTTTGTGAAGGTGATATCATTCAGTTTTTGTAGAAATTGTTTCAGAGAGGTGTTAATGCATGTGGATGATCATTTTTGTAGCCTGTAGTTTGATTTTTTTAGATTTCTAGAAAAACTGAACATTATTACCTTCATGAAGAGAGGATTTACAGCATGCAGGGCAGGTGTATGAATGCATGTATAATATACAAACACACACGCACAGGTTTTTGTGCTGTAATTATTAAGGTACTGTGCAGCTGCTTGGCTGCTGTCAGATTAGGGTAATTTACTCTCCAGGATGATTTAGTGTCCGCTGTGCTCCTGCTCATTATGGCCACAAAGACGGAGAGAAAGCAGAGGGGAGATGATCTATAAGAACTTAGCAGGGTGCAATTGAATTTAATGCAAATTAGGTTTGAATTTAAAAGAATTATATAATAAAAGATTGCGAGGAATTAACAGAGTGTAACTGTATACTGCCTCCAGAAAGTTTGGTTGAAATGATTGTCCAATTATTCATTTGTTTCAACCGGAAAATACGTGTTTCAAACTTTTGCACGAGGTGCACCATGTTCATATACACAGACTTTAACTTTAGTGTTTCTTTTACCTAATCTATATTTAGTAATCCCATCCATGTCTGTGTAGGTCATTACAAGATAAGTTTGATTTTTGAATATAAGATAGTATATACAGTATTATTTTGGTGCTTTTGATCATTTATCATATCTTTATGTTCATTTGGGATGAAAAGTTGAGGGTCAAAGTTCATCCTTCACCTTAGAAAAAGAATATCAGCAGATCAAACACTACTACGCACATCAGAAGTCAGAATTGAGGCAAATGTTTGAAAGAATTATTCTTAAATTGCTCAAAAAACACCTGTGACCCTGAATACTGACACTGAACAAATTCCATCTATTAATGAAGATCATACGATGTGATCGAGAGCTCATTTTCTAGCACAGTGACAGCAGAACAAATGAAGGAAGGCAAATAAATCATTAAGCTCTGACTTGAAAACAGCCAAACTTTATTTTCATCATCGACATTTAGATGTTGACAGCTAGCTATTTTTCTGTCATCTTCCCTAAACACCTGTATTCACTCTCAACAACATGACATGATCATAGAGAGTGTATTGGTGCATGAAGCGCAGTTGTTGTACATCATAATAGAAGGTCACAGGACTGAGGGATACTAGTGTTCGCTATCCACTTGTTATACTTAAGAAACATTGTTTCATGCTTGTTAGTTTCAAACTTTACCTCATGGTTCTGACTGGATGTCCCTTTTCTTTATCTCCTGTCTTTCGTCTCTCTATACTCATTCGTGCCTTCCTCTCTCTTGGTAAGTTAGGTTAGGGAAGAATGGTAGAGATTCCCTATGATTTCTAAGATAAATACATAAGGATGGTCTCTGTTTGTTTGCGTCACTTCCCAATTCCCCCAACTAGCCTGCATTTTTACTAACACAGTGACAAAACTGTGTTATTTGACACATTACTGCACATTACTGAAAATGCTCATATATCGTTGGCCCCATGGAAATGAGACGGATTGTCAGAGGGTGACAAGAACGATGCTGTGAAGATATTTGCACTGAAATGTGGAACACTGTTATCTATCTTCTACTGGCAACAACCTTTGGAGTTATATTTTCCCCAGATATCTGTTGCAATGTCTCTATAATGAGATCGAGTGGGAATGAGCGAAAAACTCCTAAAAGCAGAAAATATGCGGAAGAACGAGAGATATAAAAACCACTGATGGTTGTACCAAGAGACAAATGATGCCCAGGTAATGGAGGAGTTTGACATCTCAGAGAGGAAAGAAAATAAGAGAAGGACAAGTGGCAAACTTTGAAGAAAGAGCCTGAGGGTTTTGAAAAAAGAATATTTACTGGTCTAAAGGACAGAGTATGGTTAAGTGACGCAACTCTTTTCTTTGTCTCAATCTCATGGACAAAAACTTAAGAGAACCATAATGATACACTCTGATGCAAAAACATGAAACGCATCACAGTGTTCATACATCCATTATCTGAACCATTTATACTGTAGTAAAAAGGAGTAAATAATGGAAAAAGCCCTAATAAAAAAAGAAGTATTTGTATATTAAAAAATCACAGACAATCTAATCTACCTCTAGGTGTGTATTCAGTGCTCATGTATGGGCATCGGATTGGTGCAGTTCAGCAGACATAAAAGTTTATGAAGCACTTGTAGAGCTGCCCATTTTCACACTTATTCTGCAGAAACTGGGAGCAACTATTGAATTTTCAGTTTATAAGTCTACAAACCTATGAAGAGAGTTTTTATAAGTTGAGGTATGGTCAAAACAAACTAGTTTGTAAAGTCCTGTCCAACCAGATCCAAAGGCAAAAGTGTTTTAACAGTACCAAACAGCCATGCTTAAGTGTTGGCCAAAAGGCGTTTGAATGGGGATAATGGTTCACACTCTCTTCAAACATTCATCATGTTGGACTCAGTCACAGATGTAGTTGTAAAATGAAAGTGGGGGGAAAAAATGCTCAAAATGAGTTCAAAATGTTCCACTTTCCCATCTCTGCACACCTGAACACCCAAAACTGCATAAAGTGGACATGTTAGTTCAAGTTTGTCAGTTTTGGAAAGCTATTAAAAGCAACAGTTTGAAGGATACAGCCCCCTCATCATTTTCAGACTACTGAAAGCTGTGAAATAACAGATGGAGAATGGAGAACTTACTGTTTGTAACAACCTTTTAAAATACAGGACTACAGTACTTGCAGCAGAAAAATAATGATTAGCTCTTGATTAAAAATGTCAGTGTGTAAAGCAGTCATTCTATACAAATGGGACAGTATGAGACCAAGCAGTCATATGTGGTGACTCACAGCAAATCTTTTCACCCTAAATAAGATCATGAGAACTAACTTGTAATGTATTAATTACTGCTTCTGCAGTGATATATTAATCTCTGAAAGGAAGATCCAAAATCGTACAAGCAGCATAAATTACATTCAGAAGTATTTCAGTTTTATTCTGTTCACCTCCATTTATGCCTTTGGTTATGCGTGTCTGGTTGTGTTCATATTTGGACGTAAATTTGAAAGGCAGCTTTCACTCTTTAAATGAACTTACCTGTAATTTTATTCATTTAGTTAGGTAAGGTAAGGTAAAATTTGCCTTTTAGTTCCAAATTCAAACTAACTGAACAAATTGACAAATTGTGCATACCACAAAACCAGTTTGGTGTCACAATTTATTTATATTGTTTTCCAGATGTGTTATTAAGTTTCTCAGTAACTGAGCAACTATAACTTTGAAAATAAACTGATGAATTTATCTGTGTTTTTTTTTTAGTAACACAACAGCTCTTTGTCATTCTGTACTAAATCGTATTGAGAAAAAAAAAAGTCCTGAGTTGTTGTCTTTAGTTCAAAATCTTGTCAGATGGTGATCCATTTGGAGGCCTTTGGCAAAAAAAAATTAGGAAAACCCCAGGTCTAATTGATCATCACTGCAGTGGTTCCGTCCCCTGTAGTCACTATTGAGCACTGTACTTCACAGTATCTCTCGCTGCCAGTAGGTCCAGGATAGTCATTACAGGCGGACAGAGGCTTAGAAATGACTGGTCTAAATCACGAACTCACCTGGAGCACTTAGTGATAAGCTGTGAAGGTGTGTGTGTGTGTGTGTGTGTGTGTGTGTGAGAGAGAGAGAGAGAGAGAGAGACACACACACACAAAGAGGAAGAAATGGGGGGAGAGAGAGAGAGAGAGAGAGAGAGAGCAGTGGCACATTTCTACAAACTGATTCACGTTTTCTTAAGTTTTTCGGTTGCACAGTATACTGCATGCCTAATATAACCCCCCCGCTGTTAACAGTTATTGGTAATAGTTTATCCACATACACATTTAAATAATTTTAATGGCATCAAAAATGATTTTGAAATTAATACAGTTTACTGTATCATACAGTATTGTCTGAAAATGCATGCTGAAATACTTTGTGTATAGATTCACATTTTTTAAAGTGCATTTTAAAACCATAATCAGATACCCATATGAATAGTGAAATAGGTTTTCCTTACTGTAATCATTCCTACTATTTGTGAAAATCAGGCACTTAAATAGGTTTTAAAAAGTATCACTCTCATTTTTTTCATTCTGGATAAACTGCCAGAAAAAAACAACAACTATCCCTTTAGCAGACACACTGTTTTTTAATTGATACAGTGAACATTTACCAGTCTGTAAGGCATCAGTCAAACTCTGGAACTGGCATTCTCTACATTGCATGTGTTCTTAATTTGGCTGTTTAACATACACTGGTTGTTTCAGGCTGTAGCACAAAAGCTTATCTTATAGGTCCATGGAAAAGGTGAGTCACACCTATACTTTTCTATCTTCCCAGTGCCGCACAAAACTAGAATACTAATGTGTTTGGGCATCTATGTGCACACTGTTACTCCTGCTTTTCAGAAGAATACACTTTAAGCATGTGTGTGCATGATCTATTAGCTGCTATCTTGTCAAAAAATTCTTTTAATGGTATGTTTGTGTGCATGTATGTATTGGTGTTTCTTGTTCTGTCTAATCCGCTGCAGTTTTCTCTTGACGGGCTGTCAGCTTTGACACCAACCAAGAAGATGTGTGGACCTCCTTGTCAGCCTCTCTGCACACTTCTGCTGGTGCATCTCTGAAGTAGTTTCAAGGTGCAGAGATAGTTCTTTAAAAAATACATTTGTTGGTGGGTGAAATGTTGGAGAGATGACGATGTGAACAAGGATTCTTTGCCTCTGTCTGATAAAGCTGAGGTTTTGTCTGAGCGATGATGCTTTGGCATGAGAGAAGCTTTACAGTAGGCAGGCAAGTGTCCCAAACAGGAAAGACGTCACACACATGAAGACAGCCAGATGTGATGTAGATGCTAGTTTTGTTTTTAACACAGCTTTGTGACCTTGAAAAGATAGATATAACTTGGGAATACAAAAACATAGTTGAGCAACATGAAAGTGAAAATGTGAAACATTATGTAGACATAAAAATCATTCTGTAAATGAACCTGTTAAAGATTGATGTTGAAAAATATAGATGAGTAATGACAACTACTGTAGGAGTGTGTTGAAGAGGCAGGAAATCTGTAGATTAGAAAAGAAACTTGTTTCACTCCGTTATAAGAGACAAATGTCTATAAGAGACAAATTAAGTCACTGAGATAAGGTTAAAAAAGGTAAAAATGAGGTTAACTAGATTGTGGAGGGAACAAGAGGAATAGATATCTGTCCAGTTTGAAGGTGCCAGGGGCAAGGCTATTAATGATGACGAGATATGAAACATTAATGAAGTCCTCAATGGAGAGCTTAAATGTTGAATGTCTCTTGAAACTTGAAACTTCTTGAGACAGTGCAGGAAAGACATGATTGGTATGGAATTCTCTAAAGCTTTATCGGTATCAGTGACTTCTGTTAGTAGATGAGTATTGATTTCTTTTGTCCCCACAGAAGGGCAGCAATGATAAGATACATTTTTCTGAAAGATAGGGTTAAAGGGTTAAAGAGGGCCTTGAACAAGCTCTATTGGACTTGGGGGAGACATTCAGCAGCCTCGCATAGATCCCTCATAATAACATTGGATCTGTGGTCATCCATATTATCAACTGTGGAGTAAGAGCATGCATGGGCATCCCTACCAACACAGATGTGATTAGTGGAGTTCACATTGATGTAACCAAAGATGTGTTGCCCTTTTCTTATGATTTTGTGGATTTTGATGGGTGTCCAACTCTACTTGGGAAAGACTTAATTAAACTTGAATCTGATGACTAGGTAGTAGCCCTGTTTCCAGCGAACTTTCAAAACAGCACAGTAATCAGAATGAATTGGAAGGGCTTTAAAAACTAGAGCTAAAAACCCCTGTGTGAGTTTGGAGGAATAGCATGTGTGAACATTCCTTAATGTAAGGGAAATCAAATTAAGCTTTTTGCTATATACTGTTTGACTTTGTAGCCATGAAGTATAGGAAACACACATTATCTGGCCACTTTATTAGGTACACTTTATTTGTACCAGGTTGGACCCTCTCATTTTTTTGTGACATAGTTTAAACAAGGTGTGGAAACATTCCTTAGAGATTGAGGTTATGCTATATTGTAATGATTCACGCAGTTGCTGCAGATTTGTCAGCTGAACATTCATGATGCAAATCTCTGGTTTCATTACATCCCAACGATGCTCTACTAAAGTAAGATCTGGTGACTGTGGAGGCTTGTTGAGTACAGTGAACTCATTGTCATGTTTAAGAAAACAGTCTGAGATTATTTTTGCTGTGGCATGGCATGTTATCCTGCTGGAAGTAGTCATCAGAAGATTCAATTCAATTCAACTTTATTTATATAGCACCGAATCACAACATAAGTCATCTCAAGGCACTTTACAGTGTAAGGTTTAAGACCTTACACATTATATAAATATATACAGA
>JAUMHL010000017.1:16071062-16097859 GCA_032362345.1 Sandelia bainsii
CTATGTAAAGTGCCTTGAGATGACCTTTGTTATGATTTGGTGCTATACAAATAAAGATGAATTGAATTGAATTGAATTTATAATTGCAGGTTCTCGCTACCTGTGGTGTTAGGGCTAGGGTTGTCTAGCTGAAGCTCAGAACAACATATAGTAATTTTCATTTCTGTGAAATTGGTTTTCTTTTGTGTTTCTATGATGGGCTTTTCCAGCATCTACTTAGGGAGATGTGCCCCCAATATTTAAGACTGGTTTTTAAGTATGATTCATTAGCGCTGCTGTCAGTATGTTAGGGGTTTGGATGGTTTGATTATAGAGTAACCATTCACTATTGCTGTGTGGGTGTTTAGCCCATGACATAATAGTAGCCTGAAAAAGCACTAATAGTAAGTAGTCTGCTAAAAGTAGCAGAGACTGTAATAGCAGCTACAAGGTGAAGAGCTTTGATGGAGGAAATGGTCCAACCTAACAACATCCACAATATCTACAATTCATGACTGCTGTGTAAATGCACGCATGTTGCGCAAGGCAAGGCCATAGGTCTACATGGGACCTAGATTAGGATACAGTACATAACGATGTGTGTTGAGGGGCATTTTTTACTGTATTTTGGTGCCTGGTAACTTAATCTGTGCAGTCAGTGGAATCAAACTGGGGTAGCACAGTGTTCCTTTTATAATTTCGACAGGTCTATAATGTACCTGTTTCATCTCGGGGACTTTATACTGCAACACATTACATCAGCTCACATTGAATTAATGTGTTGATTTGATTTCTGCACCTCACAGCTTCATCTTTCTTGTGTATGTTTACTTTCCCAAAGTTTTCTTTATGTATCAAGGCTCATTAAGGTCTAAGTTTTCTACAGCACCTTTGCAGACGGCTGCCTGAGAGGTCTCTGTCATCTGGCCCTTGCCCGGTCCCCTGAGGGGTTCTGCCGCCACTATCGGCCTACATCCTGACCTCCAGCCCAGCCCCCAGAGGGGTTCTGTGGTCACCATCCCAAGCCCAACCTTCAAACTGGCCCCCGTATGTTCTCTGCTGTCACTTCCAGCCTCTGGTCCATTGTCCTGAGGGATCCCACCTCCAATGCAGACCTCCTGCCTGTCCTCGAGGGGTTCTTCCTCCGATGTCTGCCACCACTGGCCAAAGCTTCACCCATGCTCTTGGTCTCGAGGTTGGATCTGCCCCTGGGGCTTCATTGCAAGATTGCTTTTCTGGTTTAGGAACTCCAGGATTTCCAATACCTGCCTCTGGCCCCTGTCTTTTGGCAGTGGACCTTTGGATTGAGGATTCTCTGGATTGTGATTTTGGATTTGTTTTCTTTCTGTACTGTGACTGTTTGGAAGAGGGTTGTTTCTTCAAGCTTGGATTTTGGATTTTGGAGTGTAGATGTCCGGCTGTGTGTTTCTGCATTTCACTCGTCTCTTCAGAGACCATGCAGCAGATGTCAATTCTGGGGGCCGCCATCTTGTCACCACAAACCGGTCCGCCATCTTGTACTCACCTGCACCATGCCTCTGCCATCTTGTATACCCCAATTCAGGCAATACTCACCTGTGACCTTTCTCCGCTCTCCACCCCACCACCCTTCCGCTCTGCTGATCCCCTGCCTCACCCAGTCTAGCTCCTCTCTCCATTCACTAAAATTTGTTTGCCTTTCTTTAATAAACCTCTAAAACCATCCTGGCTTGCCTAATTTACACAATCCTTGTGCTGTACTCATTTTTCAAGCAAAAATGTCAAACATGTACGGGTTCCAACTTATCCGCATGTCTGAATAAAGAAAAATTATATGTAGATTTTGAATTATGGAGAGTGAAGGACAAACACAAGGGGACAAAGATCAAGCTGAACTTAAACATGCAAACAGTGAGCATCCATAAAGTAATACCTTTTTTATAAATCAGTGTGTTGCTTTGAGATCTGAGAAGACTGAGCCTAATGCTCATCATGAGACCCTTTCACATTCTCCCATCTGGAGGTCTCTGCTAATGACCTACAGGAGGGAGGGCATGGGGAGGCAAAAAATAAAGCAAACGTCAGGTTTTAACAGTAATTTCAAGCTGAAAATAAGTGTTCACAAGTTATCAAGTGTTTGGGGACTCAGGTTTGTGTCTGTGTGTTTGTGTGTTGTGTTCACTTTTCAGAGAAGTCTGCTAATTATGGCAGATAAAACAATGAAAAGGAGACTGCCACAAGGCCAGCAAATCCCCAGTATACAAACATGCATACATACAGTACGTGGGTGTAGAAAGAGGAGTGACAATTATCTCATTGCTCAGGGCTCTGCTGCTTAGACTCATCAGCAACCTGGGGGAGAGAAGTTGTAACAGAAAGAGGAGTAAGAAGAGAAAAAAATATCCAAAAAGGAAAATGAGTCACATTCATCTCTCTACTTCATAGGGAGCTAAAAATGTTCAGGCCATCTGCCACCAACATAAACAGCTTTGCTGCACTGATGAAAATGACACAAATGTGTCAATGTGGAGTTGGATTCAAAATCAATAAACAAAACTGTTACGAAATAAGGAGAAAGAAGTGTAATAAAGCTCCTGAGGGTAAGTGACTTTTACAATAAATCTGGATATTTTGTTAAATAAAAAAAAAATCCTTCCATCAGTACATATGTTTTCTAGTTCCTTGCAGTATTTATTGACTATCACATCTCTAAACTCCCAGAGGGATATTTAAGCTAGAAATTGTCCTGTTGAAATTCAATTAAAGGCCAATTTAGCAACTGTTAAATTTATTCAACATAAAATAAAATACAGAAGTAGATTAAACCCACTGCACTTCAGCTAAGCCAAAAGCCATTTGTTGTGAATTAATGAACATGTACGTATTTCAACATTAGATTATTTTCAACATTACTGTGACCCTGTGACTCCTGGTCACATTTAGATAACGAGACACGATTCAGCTTGGGCTCAGTATTTCATTTAGCAAAGAATGTGTCAATACCTCTATCCAGTTTTGTATTTATGGCATTATTGAACAAACCACAGTGGTGACTAAAAGGTTGTCGTAAGCTACAAAAAAATAATAATCAGATTAGTTGTAGGTAATGCTAATATGTCTTACATAATGGTTAATAGTGTATTAAAATGCAATAGATTATAGCTTTCTGGGCTGCCAACAGAAAAAAATAAAACAGATGAACATGTTTTATGTTGGGGTAAAATATCAGTTATTACTAGGATCATAGATGTGGTTTAGTATGGTCTCATCCACATCCTTGTCAATTCTGTACAGTTTGAAAGTCCAGTGTATTGTCATCTCACATATCAACTTCGACCTCCCCCCAATGCAGACTTTGTCATTCTTTTTATCACCTTTATGTCACCTGACTTTTGCTTCTGTCATAATTAATACTTCTGCTAAAGGTAGCCTAGATTTTTCAGGGGAGGAGCGTATTGATGATACGCAACTTCTGGCCTACTGATAAGTGCAGTTTTGATAAGAAAGAACTGGACTGATGAAAACTGGTAATGCCCACTGAATAATATAACACCGAAAGTGTCTCTTTCTACTGAGAACGTTCATCAGTTGTAACCCAGCATGCTGTTTGCGAGATGTGACGACCTCGAATATGTCTGCCAGGAGTAGTTTGTCTCTGAAAAGCCCACCATAAAGCTGCAACAGCCAGTGATGCTTTCTCTTAAGTGCATGCATGCTGATAGCCTTGTGATTTATCAAACATAGTCACATATATCAGTGATATCTGCACTTCTTCAGAGCAATCTGTTCTCTGTGTGTGAACTTCCTGCGATAACGCCTCATTCACTCACCCTGATGGAGGAGTTGCTATATACAAACCCAGGTCAGTGCAGTTTGAGATTAAGATATATTTTATTGCACTTGCAGGGAGATTTGTCTTGAACGCTAAAGATGCACCACCAAGGGCGAAAGAAAAAGTACAAGAAAACAGAACTGAATGGGTTATATGGTCAATAAACAAACACTAAAAGGAGGAATATAGATTTATGGAAGTCTTCTAACTTAATAATTGACTATGTGGGATGGAAAAAGTCCATCATTGACTCATTAAATTACAGCATAGCATGTGTTCAGTAAAACACATCTTTTAAGATGACAGCTGGTTCAACAAATACATTTCATGTGTGGGGAAAAATGAATTACAAATAGCAAAGACAGATTAATTGGCCAAATTCAATCCAATCTCCAACTCTTCTTATAGCCACTACACATAAACTGACCAATTAAGAAAGAAAATTGATTATTTACTTTAAACTTCTCCTCAATCATCTTTACGTTGTAACACTCCAGCCAGCTCTCCTCTTCAAATACTCTTCTCCTTCCCTTACCACCAAACCTGAGCAAGGTAGAATTTCACTGCTGAGTCCGCTATTTACAGTGAGTGTTGAGCTCATAGCAACAAAGCATAAACCAGCGAGAATGCCTGGCTGAGAAGCAAAAAAAATAATAATAATCAGCAGTATGCCCATAAATAACCTCAAGGTTAGCTGCAAACACCAGGTAAAATGTGTCTGTTTACTCCAGTGTTGCATACTGAACAGGCAAGGATAGCCTATAAACATTTTCAGCTTTCGTATTAGGGTTAGACTGCAAGGTTGACAATACTATTCTGTATATTTTTGGACTGAACTGATATTTTCTATGAATATTTAAACTGTCTTGGAAGGCCTATTCTAGCACTGTACCCATGCAATTTATGCCGGATTTACCATCAATACTAAATCGGACCTTGTCAGTAACCTCCTCATCTTTTGGTTCTTGGGCTGTGTTTTCTGGGGTGTCTTTTTCTTTAATGCTGTCGTTTAAGAATTTCTTAACATTTTCGGTTGTCATTTACCTAAAAATTGTGTTTTTTATTTTTTAAGATGCCACCCCAGTGGTACCCTAGGTAGTGCTCATACAACAGCTGTATGCACACCACCCTGCCACCTTGCCGCCAAAGTTTGATGTGCCATGGATGGTTACAGCTGCTAAGCTATGATTGAACTATCACTGTTCAGGGTCTCAGCCAATTATCTGGGTGAGTACAGTGTTTTTGTCAACAATACAAATTACCATAATTACTAAAAAAAGGCCCAGGTTGCATTAAACTGTTATGCCCCTCTTGGAAAAGACTCCATTCTAACCCCATTGTCCCAATTTATCAGTCTGACCTTAATTCACATTCACTCATGGGTAAGTACATGCACACACAATGGCAGCTATTCAGATAACTTGTGGATCAAGAAGCCTCAACACTCATATAATTACATATGTGCAAAACTCTTTTCCACCTAATTTTGCAGGCAGGGACACATGGGATTTGAGTAAAGCACTTTCACACAATCATTAAAGAGCTTGACCTAAATTAATGAGGAAAACTGCTTAATGCGTGGATGGTAATATTAAAGCTGTTTTTATGCTGCCTTCCACTTTTTTCCTCATGCTTCATTTCCACTGCACACACATACCTTCATCTTTCACCCCTGTCATTTTTTTGGCTTTCAACTCTCCTCTCCAAGTGTCTCTTGCTACCCTCTCTCTTCTTCCTCACTGACTCCGTCTCTTTTCTCTTCCTTCTCTCTTTTCCCCCCAAGTGGCCGCAGCATTCCCACTCAGCTGTAGGTTGGCCTTTGAGTCTCTCTTTCTTTGGCTTCAAGCTAAGTAAAATGAGTATTGCAAAGATGAGTGAGAAATCTCAATGACTGCCTGCTGCCCTCAGTCCCCAGTCCAACCATTCACTGTTTAGCATGAACAGTTGGATATGCTTTACAGTACTGTATGTGTTCATAATTGATGGATTTTTATGCACAGCACTCACAAAGCTGCATTGTTTATTTGAGACGGGACCCACGGGAGTGGTAAGACAGTTTTTTTTCCAGAAGGTGACTGGGTTGTACACAAACCAAAACTTTGGCTTCTGATTAAATTACAAAGAGAATGAGAAGATGTGGTTGGTTTTCTACCCGGGAGATTTCATTATAAGATCCAAGCCAGAGCTTGAGGATTCGGTGTGAGCATTCATCCATGCACATTATTCAAGCAGGATAATACAGTACTCTTTGTTGAAGCTGCAGTGACAAGTGAATTTATTGAGCATCTATAGTTACTGTATATGTGTATGTGTTGTGGTATGGAGGCCATTAGCAATTACTTGTGATGATTCCGTTTCAAAAAGCAGCTGTTCAGGTTATTGCACCAACAGTGTTTCCAAGCTTCAGAGAGTTCAAAGCTGTAACACCAGATAAATTAGTGCTTGACGTCAAAATGTCAAAAGCAAATGTCTGCCTTTAGAGACATAAATGCAAATCATAGGATCTGTAATGGAGTCAGAGTAATAATGGTCCTATCCCATATATACATCTTTAAAATTGTAGTGTTAATTACAATTGTGAACAAAAAGGTAAAACAATAGTAATTGTTTAGAGCTGTATACAGTGAGCAGATTTGGTTTGTACCTGTGCTCTTTGTTAATGTGTAGATGATAAAACTTACTTCATGTGGATCCCCATGGATTCTCATAATTAAACAAATTAAATTTTAAGATGCCTGGCCTACTCAGTTTGCCTTGTTTTTTTCTAACAAATGGTTTTCTTTAAACAAGTGACAAAATTATGACTGAACTTAGACAAACCATGAGAGTTTCATAAAAATCATGCATCTGTTCATATTTATTGTGTAACAAGTGCTACTGTACAATCATCACAGGCTTTATAAGGCTTGACATAGATTCACTTGATTTTGACATGATTCCTACTTTCATCAACACCTGGGCAATTAGTGTTTTAACCAAATATTAATATATTATAATATATAATAATATAGTGTTGCTAAATCCTGTGATCATCACCTTTGAAACGCCAACCTCTGCTTGCGTTTCTGTTTTGTCTTTTGTGCCTTGTGCACCAGAGCGTGTGTGTGTGTGTGTGTGTGTGTGTGTGTGTGTGTCACTGCAAGGCAGAGGGTGTGTTTTACAGTTATGAGGAGCTGAGCAGTGCAGGCTGACTGACAGGCTCCCTTCTTGCCTCTCAAAGGGGCACTGAGAATTGAGTAACAGTAATCCACCACACACCACTGGGACTTTACACCACGACTCCATCCATGCCTGTACTCTGAATTATTTGCCACCAAGAGAATTTCACAGAAACACACACTAGGTATCTGTGTGTGTCTGTACTGAGGGAGCAATTAGATGATTGATGGTGATTGATGTGGCTGCCTGGGGATGAAAGAGCACACACACAGGCTTCTTTGCACCCAGTCACCGGTCACCATCAAGCGGCTAATTGCTTTACACTTCAGCTTGCTGAGTTTGAGGATTGAATCACTATTCAATTAGAAAATAGAGCTGTTCTAAGTTGTCCCATGAGTCTGCAGCCATACACACACACACACACACACACAAAAATGCCTTCCCTGGTTTTCAGTTCTGGCCCCACTTGGCACCCACAGTCATGTTGAAATTAATGGGTACACGATGAGAAGTATCATCAAGATTATTCCCTCTCTTTGAGATGAGGTGGTGTGCTACTGGGCTGGAGGAACGATTTCCACTGTCCCACGTACCCACAAACCTCAACCTTTTGTAAGACTTCAACTGACATGTCTGTTGCTTTCATCATTTTATAATTAGGGGATGGACTAGAAATTAATCAGCAACTATTTCACTGGATATATTAATGTTGGCAGGATAAAACAAGACACTTTAGTGAATGTAACTGTTGTGGCACTTTCTTCATGATCTACCAGCATCAAATTAAAATATAATGGTATGTAAGCTTCCTTGTCATTATCACTGTTGTCTCGACTACCTGACCACTCACTCACCTGGTTCTTGCTTTCTTTCTCTTTCTGCTGACTCCATCCTGCTCTCTCTACTTCTCTCTTTCTCTCTGCCCTCCTCTCTCCCCCTTTTGTGCTGTCAACTAAAAGGCAAACATAACAAAACAAACAAACACAGAGGATTTATAATCTAATCAGATTTATATCATAATGTCATTTTGACTTTACTCTCTCAGGTGAACCTGACTGTTAAAAATTGTACTGTTTATCCATCTATAGAAAAATAACACTTTTTTCCGCATAAAAGCAGACAGTCCATCCTAAACTGCATATGGCAGCTTTAATTGTTTAGCGAATAAATTATGCATGGGACTTAATGGTGGCTGAAGTAGCCTTGTTGATATATGTAAATTACGCATGTGGAGCTGACTTACCTTTTGATCAGGTGTACAAGCAGACCAACTTAACTTAGCTCAGAATTAACATAATCTCATATGCAAACTATGTAAGCTTACATTCTTTAACAGCAACAACACACCATGCAACTATAACCAGACTCTGTCTTAATCACTGTGTAATATATTATAGTGTAATATTAATGTGAATGCAAACATTTAAATTTACGTTTCAATCTGTGCCTAGAAATTCAGCGTTGCCTACTTCCTTTTTTTTCTTTGCTTTGCTTTTCTTTGCTGTTTTAGCGGACTGCCGATGTTAAAGTTGTTACAGGTGTCGTCGCCATCTACTGTACAGAAAGGTAAAACGTCATGTTACGTCATGTTATGTCCTAAAATCACAGCTGCTTTAAACTGTAACTTTCTGACATTACCAAAACCAGTTCTGAAAAGAAAGTGTGGGCAAAAAAAAAGTTGTTTTTTAATATATAAGGTCAGGCATTGGTTACTAGGCAATTAGTCAGATGTAATCATTAACCAATAATGCCTGTGTGGTAATTATTAAAGCATTGGTGCATTCAGCCAGAACCCTAAAACATATGTATAGATTTTGTTATATCTACACAGTAAATTATGTCTAACATAAAAGGTTGTTGTGCTTATAATCTTTTTGTGAAGGGCACAGTGAGTGGTGCCCTTCAAATGTTACTGATTGGTCTTTATAATTTTTTTGCCTTTTAAATTTTATTTTCCCCTCTACCTCATGCACAACAGAACCACAACTTATGGACACTTAAAACACACTGTTAGTTCAGTAGCAATTTCTCATCACCAGTTTTGTGCTATAATTAAAGTGCTGTATCAAAGATTTTAAAGCCAATTGTGTCTCCGTGTATCAGCAAACTGAGCAGCAAACACACATACATTCACAAACACGTTGATTGGCAGGTGTAGGTCTCCTTGTCCTTTCTGATAAGGTCTTCAGTGCAGAGCCAAATTTTCTGGAGACTAGAAAGTCTTCAGAGTGAAACAGCTCACAGGTCAAGGGCAAACCATTAATGTCAGTAGTATTTGCCTTGTTCTAGGGTTCAGTTAAGAAATGGAAGACCATACTGTATGCCTGAATATTTGGAAGTCATCTCAGCAAGTTACATGTTACACAAGGTGTATGTTTATATATCCGTTACATTCAGTGATAATTGATAATTGATAATAAATCATATAAAGGGAACGTCTCAGAAAAAAATAGTACTGCTCAACAATGCACAAGCTAAAGATGCCAGAATTTGATTGGCTTTCTATTAAGAGATACCAGTCCCTCTTCTGCAGAACTTAAATGCAGCTTTCTTCTGCAAAGGACTATGAAATATATTGTCTGAATGTGAAAAATAATTTGTACTCACCTGCAAATGCTGATACAGTTGTTTCAACTAATGCTGAGTAGCTACTGATGCTCTTCTACCCTGTTGTCTTTATGATGTATCGCAATCTTATTTGTTCAGGCAATACCTCACCAAGTGGAGAAATGCTGCATTATCCTTAACTGGAAACCACAGTTGTAATCTCTTTTGTTGCATTGAGGTTGACATCGAGGCATGTATCCCCCAGATCATACAGTATTGCATGAGATATTGCAGTTTAGAGTGTTGCACAGATTGTTGCACAGAGCCAGATCCAGTTTCAGCCCCTGATCATAACGAAAGGCACAAGATTTTTTTTCTAATTGAATTTCTTTGAGTTTTTATCAAAGCACTATGATACAACATTCAAGCTGGTACTGTGATGTATAATCAACATCAGAGCTCTACAGGTGAAGGGGTACAGATAGTATTGCTCAGCATTTACAGTAAAAGTATGTCTCATAAACAAGTGTTTGCCTGCTGCGGTCAGCATTTCCAATCGAAATCCCACCACTAATTAGCTTAGAGATGTTGCAGAGTTGCACATTATTTTGTCAGATTCTGTAAATGCACACAGACACAAACACACACATGCTCGCACACACAGAAACAAACACACAGGCGTGCACACATACACCAGAGTATAGGCCCATGTTTGCTGTAATTAATCAGTGATGTGGGACTCCATTCGCCTAGCAGAATGTAAAACACTGAATTTAAATGGGGAGAGAACATATTAGTCACCATTGCCCCTGCATGCACAACAAGCTCCCCTAGGCCCTCTCTTCCACCATGTATAATAAGATGTGTTTTCTACCAATTAACAGACTTCTCCTGGTGGGATGATCCACCTGTGTGCCCTGTCTATAAGGTAACGGTGGCTTTTGTTGTCTCACAAGTGTCAAAGGATCAGTCAGGTTGAAAGTGTGTGAAAGAGCCACACCAGCAAACCCACTGAAGCAAACTACAGAGAATAGAGACCAGTCTAGAAAAGCGTTTTTTAAGCTGTCCTTTTAACACTGGAGATCAGCACTCTTCTTTACTGCACACTATGATGCCTGCGATTTTTTTATTTATAAAATAGAACAAAACTGTTTTGACAAACATCGGGAACGAAGTATCCATTATGTTTTTCTGCATTTTCCATTAGCTAATGTTTCATGTTATGTCCACCATAATTTGAATGGATGTGTATTGGATGTCATAGCAATCAATTAAGCTAATTGACTTATACGTTTCTAACGTCTTAGACTCGGACAGGTTCAATATATCACACACATATTAAATGTGCATTTAAGCAAATATAAAGACTTAGACTCACTATTGACAGATATCCAGTATTATATAATCAGGACTGGGGCTTTATGGAGGACTCTCAACTGAATAATTTACATGCAAAATAGAATACGCAGTTTTATTCTCATCTCAGTTTTAATCCTATTTGGGATGTGCTGTATTATTCTCATTAGGCTGCGGTGCTGGATGTTTTTTTTGTTTTGTTTTTGCTGTTTGTGTCTCTTGCTACCTCTGTTGGCATAGTTTTTAAATTTCTGAGTGTAATTACACTTCTAGATTTAGCATCTAGATTTTGCCTCACACTATAGACATAGTCGTTCTCTTTATCAAGATAACAAAAAGAAAATGACAATGTTATTACAATATTGTTCATCATATAACTCATAAAATAGTAACTTGTGTCAGCAGGGTTCAAAATTAACTCCCATCAAGCACCAAATGTGGGTAAATTTAGCGTAGTGCATCTTATCATCTCTTGCATCGTAGCTTCTCAGTTGCTCATTCCTGTTACATTTAGTGAAAATAATCATCACCTCATAGGATGTTCAGTACCATCACAGTGTTCTCTTGGTCTAACACAGTACAATTTTATTACTGATACTTTTTTTTATATACAAAATGAAAAAAGACACATTTTCTGGTCTTTCTTGTAAGTTACACTATATTTTGTTTTTTATGCCTGTGATGAACTTGTGCAGGGTTTATTGGTGTGTGTAAAGCAAGGCCAGTAGCAGTATATGTCAGTAAAAACACCTCGAAAGACTACAAAATGACATATCACATCATAAAACCTGGGCACAGAGAGGGAGAAAACAATAATGCTTTATCTTGTTATTTCTTCTTGGGAGACCTGTCCCAACAAGAAGTAAAAAGAAGTGTGAATCAAAACAAGCTCTCACCTCATTTCCTACATGCTGTGAGTTCAATGTTAAATGATCATTTCTGTGACTTGGCCTTTTACTACCACTGACACCTATTCTTGGACATGTATAGTGAGCCAGAAGACTGTAACTGCTTCACAGGCGGTCTGTGAAAACGGTTCTTTCCAGTGTAAGGTCATCTAGCATCTTCTCAGCAAACAATAAAAGCAGTAGATGTATGTTTTTATGTGTTTCCTTCCCTGCACATGGTGAGTTTATTTGTATTAGTGTGTTTTTATCTCTGGAAAGTGCAGTACACACACACACACACACACAAAAAGACAAAGTGCACTAGAGTTACATCAGCAGCCCCTGCAGCCTTCATGTCCCATAAAGCTCCGATACTCCCCCACAGCCCAGTGTGAACAGTTCACGGGCTGGTCCAGCCCTCCTTCCTCCTTTCATCTTTTAAGTACACATACACATTGTTTCTCCCACCTCTTAAATAATACTTGAAGACATGACTATACAGTATTCCTTTTACCTTATGCATGTGTTTTCTCATTCTTTTTAACATTTAATTATAGCTATATTATCCTGAGCACTTTCACATATTCTGTTTTTAATTTTCCGTTCTGTTTAATTTGAATTGCAATATAATTAACATCCATCAGCATGCGGTCCTTTGTAGAAGCTAAAGTAGTAGAAAGTAGGTGTTTCAATCATATATGATAAATAAATGGATTATTAAATGTGTAAAAGGCAAATTCAATTTCACAGTGCTGACTGTATTAATAAGATAAATGAGTAACCAGTGGAGAATTGGAGAAATTAAACATGCTACAAATTTCCAACAAAAACATACACAATCTCCCTCAGTCCCAACTGTGGCAGTTCCTTTCTTTTCCTCTCATCTGCTGTCTGACACCACTTCTTCTCTCTTCTTGTGATCTCTCTGTCCCTCTCTTTCTTCCTTTTCCCGACACAGCCTCTCTCTCTTTCTCTCTTGCATTGATTAATTCCACTGGGCTGCCGTCTGATGCTTTTCAAGCCCCGTCCTCCTACCACCGCCCAGGGCTATGCAGATGGCCGCAGGGATAGTTACTCAGTGGATTGAAGCTCAGAAAAAAAGGAGAACTTTCTTCACTAGAAGATCAAGACACTTCTTCCTCCAAGAGTTGTTGATGGAGGGTTGAAAACCTGCTCTGAGCCTTTGGTCTTTAGACGAATAGAAATTATTTTACCTGCTCGACAAGGACACTGTAGCATTTACAAAACATAGCCTGATTCCTGTAGAACTCTACTGTATATTGGTTCAGACTAAACAAGACGAGGTGAGAGCACATTACCAGTTTTCCACCATTAGTAGCAGGAACCAGTGCTGAATTCATTGCATATTGAAGACATGTAATTAACACTTTCAAACTTGTTTCAAATCAATTCTTAATTGTGTCTGTTCATAGCCTACTTGCAGTCTTATTTTAGTTATGTACTGTATTATTACTGTTCTATCAGTTGTTTGATTTTGCATTGTTTTGTGTGAATATTTTTGTTCTGTAGCCTTGGCTTGGTCCCCCGTGCAAAATAAGTTCCCAACCTCAGCTGGTTACATAAAAGCGCAATAAAACTAGATTTTACCAAATGGCGTCAACATCCAAAATGATTTTTCTTGAGGCGCGGATATATCATTGGCCAATTTGTTAGGTACACCTGTACAGTCTAATGCAATCCAATACAGCAGTTCTGTCGTGAATGGGTGGTGGAGTCGTACTGGAGTGCATTATATTAAGGTTTTGGCAACCTCATTCATTTCAAATAGCGTTGCCAAAACATTCAAACCACCTCTGTATTGTCAACGTACAGTGTCCAAGCACAGTCTGATAACTTGTGTGTTCACATGTAAGAAGTAGAACATGGAAATCTCAGCCATCTTTACCAAAGGAAACTCTTCATCAGGCTTTGTTGTTCTTCTAGCAGTGTGTCATAAGGCCTGGCGGGAGATGAAAGAATCAAGAATCAAGAAGTTTATTGTCATATACACAGTAAAAACATATACATGTTGAAACCATGTAGTGAAATTCTTACTTTGCTTGCTCACCTTCGTATGCAAAGACAACAGAGTAAAGAGAAAAAAAGTACAGAGTAAAGAAATAGTAAATATAAAAAATTATACATATATAAGAATCACTGGATAAATTGCACAGTGCCTGATGACATACAGTAACGGTCAGATATGAGTATGGTTGTGAGGTCAGTGAGTAAAGTTGTGAGGTCAGATTAACTTGAGCAAATACTGCATGATTGTCTTGTCAGTCTGTGTAAGATGTTTTTATCACCTGTCCACAAGGTGCCCTCAGTGTGTTCCCAGCCTGCACAGCCATGACTAATTAACTCATTAGCTCTTAGGTCCTGCTGCCTCCCTCAACAGCTCCACATACTTAATTAGTTTCTGTGTGTGTATATACTGTTATACTCTAGTTAGTGGTTACAGAATAAGATTCAACAAAGGTTGTTTTGGGACAAAGAGTTAATAAACCTGAAGGAGATGTTCACTGAGCTGCTAAATATGAAATGGTTGGTGCACGATTGTTCATTTTTCATAAGTAGAAGCAAGTAAACTTGCATTGTTTGATATAAGGAGATATGAGCTTTATCAGTAGCCTCTACATTGTCCACATGCTCTGCTCTAGGTGTGTTTTTAATAAGCTATATTACGTGTATCTTTTTTATATCCTTTTTTTCCAAGTCTGTATGCGGAAATTATTTATCACAAATAATAGATACCTAAATAAGGAGACAATTATTCTTATCGTCCTTACTAAAAGGAATGAGGTTGAATTATTTCTGCTTGACTGAAAAAAAATCTCAGTTTTGGCAAAAATCATAATCATGAATATGTTTGGTGTGTGTGCAACAGGTGCATTAGAAAAATCAACCAACAAAAACATGAAAGACTCCTACACACTGTCTCACCTTGGCTGTATTATGCATTAATTGACAATCACTGTCGTAATTCTCTTCTACAGTTATCGGACAGTGTGACAGGATGCTAATAGGCTTTGCTAGCAAGTGAACTATCCTGTAAAATCTTTGGCTGAACTAAACGAGCCTCATCCTGGCTGAGAGAGAGTTAAGGCTTTCAGGACATGGAGGAAATGCTGCTCTAACAGAAAGAGGAGCGCTGCATTTTACAAAGAGAGTTTTATCTCCATTATCTTCTTTTTTTTCAGAATGATTAGAAGCCAGGGTTGGACTAAGGAGATTGGATTGATTTTGTGTTTAATGTTAGAGCTAGCTTGATTCCCAGAATGTGCATATTGTAGATTGGTTGTCAAACATCAACTGGTTCCAGCCTCTTTATTGTGATTGTTTACTGAATCTCTGAGTTTTGGGTAATTGTTTAAACAAAACAAGCAATTTGAAGACATCACCTTGGGCTGCAGGAATAGTGTGGACATTGATATTTTTGACTTTTCAAATAATGTAATGTCCATCCTTCATGACCCTACTGGTTACTGGTTTGTTTGAGCTTTCTTAAGCAAGAAATCCAAAATATTGTCATACAATAGTTGCACAGTACTGCAAAGCAGCATGTTGCTTCTGAGCCCTGTCACATTACCCTTGAGCCAGTGTTGCTTAATGCAACTTTAACATGTGTTGCTTTTTGAAAGCTGAAAATACACTGTAGTTCTATAACTAATTTTATAACAGTTTCTCATTCAGTCAGTGTGCTCTGAGAATTTCCAGTCTGCAGGAACTAGCACTCTGATCAAGCATAAAGTGTGTGAATGAGTGTGAGGATGAGAGTGCAGATGAACAGTGTAGTGTGACAGACGGCAGCAGATCAGTGTGCCTCCCACTGAGACGTGATGGGGAATCTATTCGAAAACATTATCAAAGCAATTTTCCATTTCAGTAAAGAGTTCATTAGGAGCAGGCGCTGTCCCCCTTCGATGACAGAGGACCCATGGCAAATGCTTCATAATTACACCTACCCATGGAAAATATGAAAGCACTTGTTGCTCATAGCAACAGTTCAAAATGACAGGTAGTGAGAAAGCATGACCGTGCACGCATATGCTCTCAGCACGCATTTGTATGCAAAGTGTAACTGTACTTGTGCACATCAGTATTCATGTCACTTGGTCCTTCTTGTATTCATATTTCACTTTATGAGATAAGGAGAGTGAGGGGACGAGAGCGAGTACAGATTCAACCATTATGAACCAGATGGAAAGGCCTTTCAAAGGGAAGTATTGTAATGCACCTGCTCAGACAGGATGTCAGTCTCCTCTGTTCAGGGATCATTTGTTCATGCTCCTTAGGATGTCTGTCATTTCTACAGAGATCAGAGTTGGAGCGAGACGTGGTGTATGATGTGTAGCTCTAGAAGTCAAGTGAAAGCAACAGATGAGTCAAAATATAGAAACTGTTGTAAGTTGTGTTTTCCACTCACATTTACAGAGGAATTCATGGTTATATGCACTGTCACACCAGAGAGATCAACTCCCAAACACTAAGACAGTAGTGTTTCAAAAGTCTGTCATATTTTCATGTGATGCTGCGCATTAAAATCAGAAAAGAGACGAAAGTGAAATTCTACATCAGTAATTCTCAACCCCAGGGCCAGGTCTTTGTAAATTATTCAATATAAATCCAAAGGGTTACAAGATTTGAAGTGGATGACAAAAATATGTATTATTATTATTAACAGATAGTGGGTTTTTTCCAAATACTGCTCTAATTTTTGTTTCTTCTAAATGCTGTTGTTGTTGCTGTTGCCACTAACTTTGGCTACCTGTGGCTGATTGGTTGCCATATATAAAGTTAGATTAGATTTATTGCTATTCCTAGTTCTATTAAGACTTGGTTAGGACTCAAATACAGTATTTAGGACTTGGACTTGACTTGACGTTGCCTACTTGCTGGCTGGTTAAGGAAAAGGCCTCTTGTTCAGGGTGCAGATTGTTGTCTGAAGTTCCACATGTGACCACACACACCACATGCACCACTCCAACATTGGGCCTGTTAATCTGATAACTAGGAGTAATCAGATATACTTCAGAAATGCAATAATCGAAAAACCCTGGTTTACATGTTTCAGTCCATTATCGAAATTCTTTCAGAGTGCGTACGCATGTATGTAGCAACATAAGACTCAAACTTCCTGTTATTTTAACAACCGATCCTGTCTTGTGGTACATGGCAACATCTACGGTCTAATCCGGGAGCTAATAGGCTGCAAAATAGGCTACACCCTGCTGCTGTCCTTCGTTCATACTCCATGAGGAGAAAACGACGGTTGGCTTTCATATGGCAAACATCCGCCCTGTTTGTTGTTTTTTGTCTTCAGCTCAGCACGTCACTTCCGTTTTCTACGTTTTTTTTTTTTCTTTTTAAACATGCGCAGATGTAAAAAAACAAACTAAATCAGATTAACGGGTATACATGCACAAAGACATTGGAGTATTGGGGAGAAATCCAGGTGTCTTTATCCGATTTCTCACTGCTGTTATGTGATAAAGCCTATCGGATTATGCTGTTTACATGATCACTTAATAATCTGATAACTCCAGCAATTGGATAATGATAATGATTTTTAGTGTGAATGTAAACGGGCACACTGACCGACCGGTCATCTTTTAATTATGGGCGCAGATAATGAGCAAACTAAATGCAAACAGAGAATACAGTAGCTTGTCATATTCACATACACACAATGAATTGCAGCCTTTTGTAGCTATATAATTCCATAGATGACATTGCGATTAATTGTGCAGCACTAATTCTTTGTGTCATTGTCATGGATGTCCTAAATACATAAATGTCACCTACTAAGGATTAGCACACATGTAGTCAGTCAGTGGTCTGATTTACACATACTGGATACACCCACTGATCTAGATTCAGTTCATAAAGTACAAATGTTGCCAAAACTGTTTGTGTTGAACTTATCACACTTTCAAGGTGACTTGTTGCAAACTGAATGCTAAAGTCTTCCAGCATGGGCCTTTAAGCACTGCAATAAAATTATTTGCTCTACAATATTCAAGGCTGCAGTGAGATTTAAAATGGAACTTTCCCAGCACCAGCTGCTAAAAAGAAGGTCATCAGTCTCTCTGAGGAGAACAGTGTCTCTGCTCTGAGGGGCTTTAAAACCAGATTGGAATTTTCACATATTATGTCGACTCGTAAAAGATATTAACTGGGTTGTGACACCCTAAAAAAAAAAAAACTCAGAGAAAATGCAGGAGTTGTGGCAGTTAAAGGGACCTACAGTAGCTATCAGGAAATAAGAGGTCAGGACGGGGAGCAAATTTAAAACTCATTGAGAAGATGGCAGCAATCAAGGAGCTAATAAAAACGCCGCCACCAACTGAACCAAATATCTCCATTGAAAGATAATATCTGGTCGACAGGCAGAGAACGGAACGTAAGACTCGTTTTCCTCCAGGACAAGAAAGAAATGACTTAAAAAAAAACTTTTCCCAGTGGATTCACTCAGAAGGTGAACGGGGGCCTTTATCCTTGTGTTATTATCCTTAGCAGGATTCTTCTATGCTTGAATATTTTTAGTAAATGATATTTTAAGAAAACAGTGTTCAGAGCATGTGTAAATACAGTGACAGGAGGAGGGATAACAACTGAATAAATTATCCTAAAAAGCACCCTAGAGTTAAAGTTTTTCTTAGAGATAAGATTACAGAATCTTACATCATTACCCTGCTCGCTAATATTTCCACATCGTGTCCTTCACATTGTTGTAGGACACAAACAGTTCATCCACCTTCCACTTGCATTTTTACATTTTCTCTTCAGTTAGTCTTGTCGTGCTGTGTTGTCAATTATTTTTACCCAATTTTACATATAAATAACACAAAAATTATGTTCATATTGAGCATCAGGTATTTAAAAAAATTTGTTTACTGCCTAATGTTCAGTCAGATAGATCTTTAAAGCCATGCATGACAAAGTATACTGAAGATACAAAAATTACAGATATACCATGGTTTACTGAGAAATGTAATGTTCAAGTAATAGTCAGTGTATATATAGTAGTATCAATAGTGTGTTTTTATGGTTAGTGCTGGAGTCCACCGCTCTCAATCAGGTTTGAAATTGCCCAGCCTCACACTTTAGATTAACAAGCAAATATAGCACTCAACATTATACACTTGGCAAAATCCACTGAATTAGTTCCAAGTTTTCTTTACTTAACCAGAGAATGTATCATTTGTAAGAGAGCTGTCCATGACAGTAACATCAACAGCATAGTTACAAAACTGTATAAAACACACAAATTCACCATGACTTGGTGGTATTGAGTAAATAATTATGATTTAGTTACATAAAAAGGCACCAGTGAACCAATAAAAAGTTCTCTTAAAGCTGAGATCTCTTTAAATTCAACCAGAGTTACTTTCTCCTTCAATTTAAGGACCTTTTGAAGTTCATGCCAGGCAGCAGACTTAAATGCAGTTTTATGAAATTCAATCTCAGGCTTTGGCAGACAGTGAACAGGAGTTCTGAGATCTCTGATATGAGCTCAAACAGGATTCGTAAAGACTCACAAGTATGTGGATCCGACTTTAGCCATCCTTATAAACAGAAGTCAGTCAGCCTGTGAATTCACCATCCAGCCAAAGAATATAAGTTGGAATCTTACACAACACCCAGTAATAAATCTGAGATAAAGTCTGTCTATGGATTTTAGACATGAGCTGAGGTGAGCATATTTACTTTACTTTACTTTACTTTACTTGGCAGACGCTTTTATCCAAAGCGACTTACTGCATATATACGCAGTTATCTACAATTGGTAAAAATGTAGCAGATACTATTTTTTGATAAAATGGTCAATATTAAGTAAAAAAAAAAAAAAGTCATCAATGAAAATCCCACAGTTCTTGAAAGAACGAACCGCTTCAGTCGATTCTCCTTTAGATGTTAAAAGCTGCTGATAATTTGAGATTTTAGTCTCACTTTTTGTAAACAACATGAGTTTACTTTTGTCAGCATTTGATCTCAGCCTATAAGTTCTTTTTAAAGCTTCCCAAGAGCATTATGATAAATATAACTGTATCGTCAGCATAAAAGTGAAAATGTACATTTGTAGTGATTTGGCTAATTCATTGATACTGTAAATAATATAAATAATTATCGTTTCTATAAATAATATCAATAAGTAATTTAGCACATTTCATGTAATGTGAGTGAAATTCTTTGATCATAACTTGTAGAGTTGGATGGCTGCGTTATAAAGGCTCTTCTTTTGTTGCATTTCTGACAGCTGCTCAGGATGTTTTTGTGTGAAACTGTATTATCAATACACACTCCTCTTAATTAACTTCTAGTTTCAAGTGTCACCAAGTCAAATCTGAATGTTAAGAATTATAAAATTGAAGAAATCGTTCAATGTCAATCAACAATCATTTAATGATGGTACAGCTGTAGTATCAAGACAAGCTCTTACATACCCACCTAGACTGCCTTACATTTTGCCGCTCTTTGCACTACGTCCTCCATTAGTACTGATCTTTGACTCAGAATGTAAATCTCTGTGGCAGAGTATTTGCATATGAACCTAATTTGTAGGAGACAGGGTTGAATTATTTGACAGAGAGCCTGTGGTCATTAATCTAAATCTGACTGATGGGAGGCGTTTTGACATTATGACACCTAAAGAATATAAATTAGGTTGTTTCTGTTGAGGTGATCTAGACAGAGATGTGGTTCTTCCAGTTTCAGGGTAAAGATGAGGCTTTCACCCTGGGTTTAGGAAGTGAATTTGCTAAATTATGATCAGCAAAACTTGCTTTATAAGAAGCTGAATTTGTTGATGTGTGTATTTCTGGCTGTCATGATGTCAGTATAGCTTCATCCTGCCTGTACTCTGCATGTTACAAACTGTCATGTCACAAGTGTAGCAGAGAACAAACAACTCAACAACAAGCTGCTGGGGCCATGCAAGCAACAGACAAACTATATCCTACATACATCTGTGCATTGTCATACAAACACACAGCAGCAGGCAACAGTGATTCTCTGGTTACTGCTGGCTGGCAACACTTGACGTTTGTTTTAGCTATGCACTCTGGGTTTTCAGAATTTCATTGTCTTGGGTGAG
Organism: Sandelia bainsii; assembly: GCA_032362345.1. Classification (NCBI taxonomy): domain Eukaryota; kingdom Metazoa; phylum Chordata; class Actinopteri; order Anabantiformes; family Anabantidae; genus Sandelia; species Sandelia bainsii. The sequence continues at coordinate 16,091,899 of JAUMHL010000017.1, forward strand.
CAGAGAGAAGGAAATGTTGGAGGAAGGGGTATGTGGGTGGTGGTAGTGAGGGTGTAGGCAGCTGACACATGGCATGAACACACACTCCCTCTTGTTCAATCTTTCAGAATAAAGTGTTTCATGCCATTAAGTCATAAGACGGCCCGTCCTCTCGTCTCCAGTGTTGAGTGTATCTGAAGCTTTCAGCCCTTTAATTTGTGTGTGTGTGTGTGTGTGTCTTATTGCCAGTAATAGATCCTACAAGACCACACCAGTCCAACATGATAGATGGAGCTGCAATGGTGGCTTCTGGTGAAACCACAGCATCTATCAAATGAAAAGCTTTTCATTTCATTCTTAACACTGGATCTGTTGTTGCTACCAAAACACAGTGAGATGCTCTTTTCTGTCTTTGTCCTTCATTCTAATGTGATGATAGTCCTAAACTATAATTAAAAAAGGTTAGTGGGTGATTAAAAGAGGGGTATGATGCAAAGTAAGCACAGAGATTTATATTTTATATTTCCAGTTGTCATAGTGTGTATCTCTTTCCTGTAAAATTATAAATGAACCAAAAAACAAAATTATGGTTCAGTGACTGTTCTTTTTTTGTTTTTTTGCACTCATTCAACAGTTTTCTATCAGTGAACTTCTATAAAACATAATCCCTAACAAGATAGTCATGCCAGAACGAGTGATGGAGCACATAGATATGGGATATAAAGTTAATCCTTGAAGTGGGAAAACACCAAAACCCAGAACACCAGTATTATCACTGCAAGGTCATGTTCTGTGTGTACTGAAGCACACTGTAAAAACAGACATTAATGAGCCCACTGTCAAATATGCTTCAGGCATGAACAGCCCTGCTGAAACAATAAACATCCAGTTTTGGTGTCAGTCCCTCTGATTCATACAGAAATTACTTGTTTCAGCTGCTGACATTTTGACATTCTCTTCCCCTAAGTATTAAGCCACAGAAAAGAGACTTTCTTTTTATCCATGTGATAATGGCTGTGTAGCTGGCAAGGTCAGTGGCTCCACCACTTTGGTCCAGATTGAAATGTCTCTAATGTCTATCAGATGGATTACCATGAAATTTGTTTCCCAGAGGATGAAAGCTACAGTCTTCGCCATAAAATTTGGTGAATTTATCCCCCAATTTGTCTAGTACTTTGGTTTATGATCACATACCTGCGACAGGCCCATCAGCCTCAGCTTCACCTTGCATTTAGTGCTAGTTAGCGTTTTTTAAGTACAACATCACAGAGAAGCTAGCAAGGCTAACTCTGGAGAAGATATAAATAGTCATTTTTACATGTTGGAAGGGTAAAGCAAAGTTTATTCATATTGCACTAAATGCAGGGTAACAAGTGCTTCACACTAAAACCACAGCAAAGCAAGTAAGTAAAACTTAATCATTCAAAATCACAATTACATCATAAAAGAGCAAGCAGATGTCTCGGTCTGTGCCAGTATCAAATGCCTGTGAAAACAACCAAGTGTTAGTGGCCGAGAAGTTGTTAGGTTAGGAGTGGTCCTGAGGTCCAGTGGTAATGAGCTGTCCATTTGTAATATAGCATCTGACGGGGGGACCTAAGAGATTCTCCTCTTGTGTGAAAATGTAATAGCTTTGAAATATACAAAGGCACCAGACCATGCAGAGTTTTAAAAACAACATCAGTTTAATGACCAGGGAGCCAGACGAGTGAGGCAAGAACTGGGATAATATTGTATGTAATAATTTTGTATGTTGGTCAGAAGACGAGCAGCACAGTGATGTTCGAGAGATTCCAACATAGAGAGAAGGGTGTTTATACTTATTCTAAACAGCTGCACTTACAGGATGTTTTCAATGCAGACCATTGTAGGCATCGTTGCAGGGAGGGGATGCAATAACGGTGCACATTTTCAGGCAGTCTGCCGTCGAAGACATTTAGAGTGTTTAATTCGGTTGTTCACATGCAAAGTGCCGCAGATGAGTGTGTAACAAATGAAGACGGGAGATTGAGAACAAACCATCAAACTCAGCTTACTTACACCCATCAGCACACTCAGCCAGTCGCAGGAGGAAGTGGGGTGAGATGTTTTTTCTAACTGTGGCTTCATCCTGTCTCTTTTTATTGGTGCAGTGCTGTCACTTAGATAAATGTTTGTAATAGAGATACTCTGCTGAGCCCCTAATAAAACTGAGTGAGTGTGTGTGTGTGTGTACAGTAAAACAAATGACTGTGGAGACTGTACACTCCAACACTGAAAAATTACATCATGCTAAAGAAATGAACACTACAATAAAAATACTACAATAGAGAGCAAATGAGTCCTTGTGGGCTAAGTGCTGCACCTTAGTTACAGAATTTATATTTTGACATACATTTTTATTGAATATTATTGAATTTTAAAGTAATGAGCCAATGACATGTTGATATCTTGATTAATAATTAATCTGTGATTCACAATTTTGGCTGGAAAATTATATTGGGGTGGGAGGTTCCCCTGGAAATTCATTGAAAGTTACTGGATACAAGCCTGCGTACGTTTATCACCACTGACCTCCTCAGCTGCCTCAATATCAAACCGTAACGTTATAATTACTCACTGTGAAAGGGATCGATCTGTTATGAAAATGAAAATAATGGCTATCGACATTTTCTGTGCATTAAAATTTAGAAATAAGCCAACATGATGGAAGAAAAAAATAATTCACATGTGACACAAGTGTCTGAGAATGGCACAGCAATACTTGTCAGTCATCTCCCTCCATCTGTTCTGCCTCTTAACAAACTGACTTCTCTTTAGTGGAGAAGAACTGCTGCCTAGAAGCCGCTCTTCCTCTCTCCGCAGACAGCTCTTTATCTATTTCGACTCCCTAACAGTAACTACTGATATAGTGCTGCATGTCAATCAGAGATAGACAGGAGAGTGTGTAATCTTAATCAGATAGCAGGTGTGTGTGTTTGTATGTGTGTGTATAAATATATATTTAGTTTGTGTTTGTGACGTTCTTGACATGCTGAGTGATTCATTTGCGACCTGTCTCCCCTGTTTACAAAAGAGGTTTGAGAAAAGAGGAGGAGAAATATGTGTTGGCGGTCGATGTGATGTGGGTGGAGGAATAAACCCCTCTGTAAGCCTGACTTCAATTACATTCAGAGACACAGGAGACTGAGGATGAGATGAGGGAACAGAGGATGGAAAACATATTTGGATGCTTCAGTTCTCAAATGTTTTCAAACTCCAGAAAAGAGTAGACCTCTGTTGGAAAAGATGCAAGAAGCCTACACAATAGTTATTTGTGTATATTCTCTCATCTGAGTAGTGTTGCTGGACCACACTTGACACACTTGTCTGCTATTATTTAGCATTTAAAAATAAGTTTCTCACCATTTGCTAATGTGAGATTTTCTGTCCTAAATCAATTATTTTGCATGATTGAAAGAGAAGATGGAGACAGAGAAGATTAAAAACAGTCAAGTGTCCTTGGTTTTTATGCTTCTTCTTTACGCTTTGGATTATTTTTAACATGTTGTACTGCTTCTTTGGCTGTGTAATGTCTGGCTGTGGCAGCTCCAGGCCCATATCATTAATTAAAACAAGACTAATCTATGACTCGTACTAAACTTGCAGCCTCTATATGCTCTCTCTCTGTCAAACAAACATGCACATACAGCACATGCACACACACACAGTTCGTCTTCCTCTCTGTGTCTAATTACAGCTGCCAAATTACCAGTTGTGTCCATATCTTGGAGTGCAAAATGTGGGGTTTTCTTCTTTGGAGCTGCCGGTGAATATTCAAACAGTCTTAGTTTCGACACTGGGAGGAATCCACAGTGGATAAATAGTGCATACTAATGTGGAGATATCTCTAGTTTACATCACAATGAAATGCAATGAGAATATATTTAAATTCTCACAGTTTTATGACATTTAAAGAGTTCTGTTTTGATTCTTTTGGTCTTATTAAGAGCAAGTCAAAACCTATCTCGGACACTCTGAATACTGTGTATTTTGTATTTCAGGTTGGTTACTTTCTTTGCATGTATTTTATGCCGCTCTCATATTAACCTCAGTACTGAAGATCAATTAAGAGCAGAACCCAACAGTACCACCTACTGAAACTGTATACATCTTTGTTTTTCATACAACTTGATATGGATATGTTGATTTGAATCAATAACACAATCAATACTGAATGTAATTGAAAACATTATCGATGTGTCTCCAGGAGTCTGTCAAAACATTACAAAAGGACATTAGAAAACAATTATTTGTTGACAAAATAAAATGTATTGTTTTTCTTTTGCTACGAGCATAAAGATGGTGACTCTCTAGTGATATTCTTTTCTTATTCTTTTCTTATCAATAAATTCCATTATAAGAATAAAACCGACTGTGTTTCTCTATACTCTCTGTGGCTCTCAGTTCATAGCTCACTTGTTTCTTAAGATCTCTGTGGAAATGGATCATAAATATATAGTTAATGTTTTTTGTTTTTTTGCTGGGTCTATAGATTTTAACAAATGTTAGACAATCAGGAGTAAAAGGTGCATTTGTTAGGAACTATTGTCATCTGCAGAACAATACCCATTTGATGCATGGTGCATGATGCTGTATATGAGATTGACTCCACTGGGGTTCATGATAATGAAGGAGCATGTCATGTAGTTCAATACAACCGAGGGCCCGCACTGCAGGGGGCCCATAAAGGAGCCCATGTCAGACCCTACTTTCTTTTTTTTTGTAGTTTTATTGTGTTTTTACTTATTTCAAATAGTAACTACTGTATTCTAGATAGTGCAGATAATGTGAAGATAATGCAGGGCATTATTAATCTGTTGCATTACAGTGTTTCGAGAGTGTTGTCTGTCTGTTACACCATGGTGGGTTCTTCACTGTGCGTTGTGAACTTTGTAGACCCACATTTAGCATTTGAAACACTTTTCTGAAATAAAGACAATGGAAGAGAATATAAAATGTGGAATATTAATTAATGATATAAGTGATCATCTACCAGTTTTTGCAGCTTATAATTGTCAATATAAAGATAACAGAGATGAAAACAATATTATGTATAAAATAATTAGAACAGAGAAGACGTTAAATATTCTTAAAAATGAACTATTAAAGCAAAATTGGAATATCGTATTTGAACAAAATGAAGTTAACAAAGCATGTTTTTAAGGATATTTAAAACATTACTTGATAAAAACTGCCCAGTGGTTAAAAAGCACAGAAAACACAACCATACAGAAAGCCCGTGGATGACTAAAGGACTACAAAATGCCAGCAAAAAAAAGAACACCCTATATCGTGAATTCATAAAAAATAGAACCACAGAAGTAGAAAATAAATATGAAAAATATAAAAACAAGCTAACTAATATAATGAGAACTTGTAAAAGAGAATATTTTATAAATAGGTTAGCAGACAATAAAAATAACACAAAAGGTATGTGGAATGTATTAAACAGTATAATTTAAAATGGAACAAGGAATAATCATTATCCATAGTATTTTATAGAAAATATAAACAGTATCAAAGACATGAATGAAGTAGTAAATGGTTTCAATGAATTCTTTGTAAATATAGGACCAAAACTGGCAGAGGAAATAAAGGTTGACTGTATAGAAATGGATGTTGCAGATTATGTTAAAAGAAATAATAGCTGTCAATACTTTCCCAGTTCTCTAAAATATTAGAAAAACTATTTATAAAAACGATTTGACAGTTTTGTTGAGAAACAGGAGTTGCTGACAGATAGCCAGTATGGATTCAGAAATAACAGATCAACAGCATTGGCATTGATTGACTTAATAGAAGAAATAACAGAATGTATTGATAATAAGAAGTATGCACTTGGAGTGTTTTTGGATCTAAAGAAAGCATTGACATTGTCAATCACGACATATTGATAAGGAAAATGGAGAAGTATGGTTTCAGGGGTTTGGTTTTGGACTGGATAAACAGCTATATAATGAA
>JAUMHL010000017.1:16097959-16136003 GCA_032362345.1 Sandelia bainsii
ACAAGCTAGCGGAGCTAAGAAAACAAAATAATACACAGTTAGCAGGAGTTTTAAAACAAGTGCTTGAGTTATACAAGTGTCTGATTTAACTCTTAAACAATCTGTGTCTAACAATCAGTAAATGAGTGATCATAGAGTTTAGAAATTAATTCGCAATTCAAACCCAACGAGCAGGAGCAGCAAACAATCCGCGTCGGATACAGGAACCCGCGTCGGTTTTTGTGGTTACAAAAACTAAGACTTAATGCTTGTTGTTTTTCAATGCTGAGAGAGAATCTGTGAGCTAACACCATGGAGAGAAGCTTTCTGACTCAGCAGATACTATGGAGAGAATGATGGAGAGGCATCATCGTGAAAGAAGATCACAGCACCGCTGTGTATTTATTGCCAGCAAAGAATGAGTAGAGTACGCTGGCACACTGTAAAGCAATGACACTTAATAAATGATACTATGGATCTCTCGCCCTATAACAAAAAGCATGTCTTTAGAGTGGAGTGCCACTTTTTCACAGCAGTTGCTGTTGAACTTGCACATTATATGTGCACACACATTTTCTGAGCAGAATGCATCTGTGTTATGTTAAACCGATGTGTTCAAGTGTGATGCAATTTGTAATTAATTTGCTGTAACCTGACGGGAAATTCAATTTGCAGCTAGAGGTAAAACAGAACAGTGTGCTGCTCTTGAATTCAGAAATAGCTTTTTTCGTGAACTGCATAGTGAGGAGACTTCCAGGCTATATCTTTCAGATTTATTGTTTCAATTTCAGTTTATCTGTCACCATAACCAGTTTGGAAGATTTAATGTTGGTGATGATGGTATTAAATGCAAGGCAACTGTTGCAGCTCATGGTTTTGGGAATTAACTCCCCCCTTATGGGCAAAACAATTCATGGTCACAGCACAAACAACATCAATTTGCTTTTATTAAGATACGGCATTCACCAATTTTTTCATACAAGTGAAAATTACAATGGTTCAGGCCTGTTGTACATGTACAGACAAACTGCGTTGATCCTTGGGGTGAATATAGAAGTTGATTTAACTTTATTTGTATTCTATTCACCATGTCATCATCATTGTTTACCAACTGTTCAATAATGTCTAACAAAAAATTTCAGTGATTATTGTCCCTTTGACCACATCGTATATTATTTGATTGTCTTGCTTTAGAAAGAATCATTGCAACATTTTCTAATTGTCTTCTACTCTGACTTGCAGAATTAGTTCTGTTTTAGTTTGCTGATTTCTGACGACTTGAAGCTCTGCTGTGTGAAATTCTTCTCTTTACGTTCGTAGGTGTTGATTATGTTAATGTTCAAATGTCATGGATGCACAGCTCTTCATAAACGGGTGACACTAATCAGTATGTAATTAACAATTTACGACAAGCCTGTGCAAGAGAGTTTGGCGAATGTGACGAAAAACACTCGCACAAACAAGAGTTTTTAAATTTTTACTTAACTCAGTTTTAGGTTCTGAGGAAAAACATGACTCACACACTGAAGTGAGCACATAAAAGGCCATTGTTTAAAATGAAATACAGTGGAAGCTACTGTTTATTCCTGGTCTCCACAACAAGTAAGTGCTGCACTCACTTTTTTCTAATACACTTACACACACAGCCCCACAGAACCCCCGCTCCCTTTGTTGCCCCTCCTCTATTTAGTTAACTGACTGTTGGATCAATAGCAGTGAGAGGACAGTGAACCTTCCAGAGGTGGTTAATTGGACTGTTGTGAATGGAAATCGAGACAAAGTGGAAGGAGGAGGAAGGAGGGAGGGAGCAAGAAGTGTGTGTAGTCATCTCATTTGAATAATGTATCCTGTCTGCTGCAGTGTATCCCTAGATTTATTTTTTCTGTCACTCATATGCATTCATGCATGCAAGCAAGCATTTGAACTGTACACAGACATTCGGATGTGCATACTAATACACAAGCATGTAAAAACACTGATGTGGACATACTGACATCCACACTCCCAAACACACAGTGCACAGACCCTACTTGTAGAAACAGACATTTTTATTATTGATACTCAAATAGTGGGAGAAAGGAGCAGACGGTCAGTGGGTTGATAAATTATGTGAGCATAAGGAAAAAAAGAGGATTAACTTTGATCTAAGTCACTGCTATAAACAGTGCTACAAAGGTTTCATGTCACAGGAATGAATCACTTAAATCCTAAAAAAAGAAAAATCACATATGTCTAAGCTGGTTGTGTGGTGACAGATACTATACTGTAACTTTAGTAAATGTATCTTGTATCTTGTATGAGCAGGTGTGAAGGTTGTAATTGTGATAATGATGGCATTTAATGCAAGGCCAGTGTTGCAGCTCAGGGTTTTGGGAATTAACTTCCTTGTGTACTGACAAAAATATACGGCCACAACATTTACAACATCAATTTGCAAACAGAAACAGAGCAGTTTATTATGCATACACCAACTAAGACCTCATTTACAGATGGTATTAAGATACCAATGCTACTTTGTTATGTGTATTCTGTATAGTTTGTAATTAGATTTCACACAGACAACAAAGTGAGTACATTTTAAAAAAGACACCTAAAGTGGCAGATGTTGCAGGACAGCTTGGACCTGATGTTTGCAACTCTGTTGATGTTTTTTCCTCTTCAAATGCCACATTTGTAGAGAAAACGATGGGTTTGTCTAGTTCACCATCTCTAACGGACATAAGAGGATGATGATTTGACAGATTTACAATTAACTCGTTCACCATTCCAGATATTTGTATTTAAAATAGGAAACCTACCATAACTAAATCAATTGGTAAATAAATTAATAAGTAATTAGAAAGATTACTAACAGCGGGTAATTCCAAAGATAGTTATTAAAATGACCTTTAATAGTCTATAGTAATTCTCAGTAGACATTCAGATAGCAGTCTGTACAATCAAACAATACCTGTATAATATTTTGTAGTTCAATGCATCTCTGAAATAAATTCAGATATTATTGAAATTATCAAATGTGTTAATTAAATCTATGTTTACTACTGTGTTCATAGTTAAAGGTGGGATTGTACTGGACTACATTATGTTATGTTAAAAGGTGTTTTTGGTTTGTTTGGCTTCCTTATTTATACTGAATACACTTGCTGCAGTAAGCATTAATTCCTCTTTACATCTTAACATTTTGCACACCATATCATTTTCAGTCTGTTTGTTTGTTCACTGCTATCAAATTAATCACATCCTTTGCTTCATATTGTATCATCACATCCATCCATCAAATGTTTGACTAACATAATCATTATTCATTCTTCCATCACCATTCATTGCACTGCATTCCACCTCTGTCTATTTTATTCATCTTTAGATCTTTGTTGTTACTGACAGATGTTCTTTTGTTTTTGGGTTGTTGTGGTTCTTTCTTTCTTTCTTTTCCATTCTTTTGGAGCAGAGAGCAGCTGAACAATAACAAGTCAAAGCAACTTCCATCTAGGAATAATAAAGTTTTTATCTAATAAATTGGACACTGATATTAAGTGTAAGGTTTTCATGGACAAGAAAACCACGTTGTCTTTCACCATTACTGTAGATCTCATGAACCTATAGCTGAACTATAAGTTGTTTAGCATCAACATGAATATGAGAGAACAGCTGCAGCTGGAAAGTTGGCCCAGTTTTATTCATGTAATAACCCCAACAAAGTCAAACTAAAGTACTTCTATAACAGTTATATCGTATGTTAATGAGGCATTATTGTTTTGGTGCATATAATGACACAGACAAATGCACACATGTTGCAAATCAAACACTTCTGGAGATGTTTTTTCACATAAATGAGACACATTTTGCTGAGCTTTTCCAGGAAATGTCACAATCTAAGTTCCCAGCATTAAACCCTAATGAAGACCAAGTTGGGTTTAGAGACTGAGGACATGTCACTGGACATTGTCTGGTCCAAATTTGTTCAGGGGTTAACCAAGACTTGGTTAAAATGTATTGATAGAGGTTGGGTGATGCATGATGTCAGTGAGGGTCCTCACAATTTTCAAACGATTATCATCTTTTGCTGTTTTTTGTCCGACTATAGAGCAGTTATTGTCTTTTATCACCTTAGTGTGTGGGTATAAATCAGCTGTCTCAGCTGCCCTCACAAACTCACACACACTCACACACACACAGTATACAGTGTGCATCTGTGTTTGTTGAAGAGTTGTTGTCTGTTTAGTCTCAGGGGGTCATTGTGATCTATGAAGATCTGCCCTCTTAGCTTTGCCCTTTTGAATGGCTTTCAGCCACAGCAGCAGCACAGAGAACCAGCGAATCCTCGTCATTTATCTTTCACAGCATCTTGTTCTGCTTCCCACAAGGCCAGCCTGTATGTGCAGGTGTTTGTGTGTAGACACGATGAGTAAATTTATTTTTTACTTTGCTCTGGGACAGATAAGTCAGAAGTCACTGTGACCTTTTTCTTTGTTTTCATGAATGATTCAGCTGGCTGACAAACTAATAAACTACCTCTGTCTAAGTGAGCAGAGTAAACCAGCAGCAGCATCAGAAAGGTCCACCTGTGTACATCTTCAATATGTCATTTCTTCTTGACTTCAATTTGAAAGAAACACCAAAGAGATAGGAGAATTCAAAAGATTTGTTTTCCATCTACTATTAATATTTTCAGGGACTAGTTTGACTGATTAGGCTGAGTACACCACAGTGTCCACAGGTAGAAAAAAACAGCTCCAGGTTATTTTTATTTGTGTAGGTGTGTTTGTTTGTTTGCTAGTTCACAAAAGAAAAGAAAAAAGGACAATTTGGCCAGTGATATACTCTATCAGTAATATTAATGACAACTCAGGACTCCACAATGACAGGGAAAAGACTGAACAGAAGAAGAAGCCACTGCATGTGCGTGGCTACGCAGTTCAGCACATAATAAGGTGACTGGTTACATCCCCTGGACCAGGTGCAGGTATCTGTTAGTAGCAAGTAATCATAAGTACAGTCCAAACAGCGTAAGTATACTGAAAATTGAAATCAGCAAGTTGAGGAATGCCCAAGTGAAAGTAGTGTCAGTCATAGTGGGAGCATTAGAAAAACTCAAGAAGGACTTTGACAGCTCTGTTTAAATGCTCCCAGGCCAGCCATCAGCCAGTGAAGTGCAGAAGATCGGATTCATGAGCACTTCATTTATCCTTGGAAAAGTGCTAGGATGAATCTTTTTAATCTCTTGTTTGATATATGGATTCAGCAGATACCTCCAAGAACACTATATGGACACTATGGCATGAAAAGTTGAACATAATAATAACATAACAATAATAATAATAATAATGATAATAACAACTACATGTATATAACATGTATAACAGTTATAAAAAGCTTTACATTTAAAACTACTGTTTTAAGCACATCATAAATAACACAATAAAAACAGGGCACAAGTAAGAACAAGTAAGATTAAAAGGGAATAAAACAGTAAATTAATAAAAATCCAACTGTATGGAAAAAACAACAAGGTGATAAATACGACACAGATATAGTTTGCGACAGTAATCTCGTCAGGCAAGTCATTAAAAGTGTAGGAGCTCTAACTGCAGAAGCTGCACTTTGGAACAGCAAGAGGAGAGGTACCAGAAGATCTCAACAAGAGGTCTGGCCTGGGCTTTAAAAGTAAGCATCGTTTCAGCTACCCATGTCTAAGCTGCACACACAAATACGCTTTTGTGGGAAACGTGATTACAACCTGATTATGTTTTCTGTTAACATAAAGATCAGATGTTCACAATTAACGTAAATGACAAGTCACAAATACTGTATGTTGATACTTAATGTATCTAATAAATGTGCACAGTCAACGTACAGTGTTTTTGTCTGCCAAAATATCCAATCTACAACATCCTGAGCAATTTGTTTGCCACAAAAATATCCAATCTTGGATAATAACATCTAGTTTTACAGCATTACAGCACTGGGTTAATGTCAGGGAAAGATTGTGGGCTGGCTTAATACACAGAAATGTGACAGTCACGTGGGTTCGCGGTTTGTCAGTTCTGCACATTAAATGACCTACATCCATCCCAACCACCTTCAAGGATTAAAAATCTTAAATCTGAGTAGAATATAAAACAAAAGGTCAGCAAAGACAAAGATAGACAGGGCTACAAACGATCTCAGATTAATATTATCTTATTGTATTCAATACAGTAGCACTATACAGTCTGAAGCTCATCATAAATATAAACCTAGCTAATGCATGGTATACGTGGAGTCGAGGCTTAGGTACCTATCGTCTGCTCCACTTTTGATCTATCATGATCTGTGATAAATCTCCACTCTGATTTTAATAATCACGGATCTGCTGCTTGCTAAATATTTAACTATGTAACTCACATTTTAGCTCTTAGAATGATTACTTTTCATTTCAGTTGTTAGATTCCAGGTTGTCTTTAATTTTTGTTACTTAAAACTGTTGGAAACCACTTAAAACGCAGTGTCCACACGATTTAATGCTGGATTCAGAATCATTACAACCCTGATGAAGGTTATTCAAGCCCTAGTTGTGCATTTCAACATATCCCATGTGTCCAGACCCATGCACAAATGACCTGTGTTTAGCCATTATTTTTAATAATCAATGAGTGACATTCATATATGACCTTATGAAAAGAGCGAGAGATGTTTCATTGTCGGCCTTTTTCCCTCGACATGACCGTTGCTGGAGGGCCAAGCTGATCCCTCTCTTCACTTTCCTCTTTGTTCAAGATCTTAAAGGGTGTGCATGTGTGTCTCCCACTGTGTGTGGGCTCCTCTGGTCTCCAGAGTGATGACATTCAGAGACATTCGAAGGCAAACCTAGCCGTGCCATGCCAAGCTAACACCCTGACATTGTCCTGACATTTCCCTCCTGCTGGCTCCTTCTTGCCTGCCTCCTTAGCCTCTTTGTGTGTGTGTGTGTGCGTGTGTATGTGTATGTACACAAGATTTCTTCCTCACTGTCAGCCTCCCAGATTCAGAAAAAGGGCTCAGCATTAATGACTTCGGGTCTGGAAAAGAACATAAAGTCATGTGGTGGTGTTGTAGGTAGGCTATACAGCACAGTATGTACAGTATATACAGTTGCATGTGTGCGGACTATAGCAGTGTCTTTTCTGCAGGCAGTTGCAGCATTGCAGAAATTAGGAACAGTGATTATGAGGCTTAAATGTGTTTGTCAAACAAATTTAACACATCAGCTGCATATTTCTGAACATGTTTTTAAATATACTTGTCACTGTCACTTAACACTCTGGCTGCCTTTGTCAAATGTTTAAATGTTTTTCACACATTTCCTTCCAAGTGAACAGCAAGAAAAATGGAGAAGACAATTTTGGCTGTAATTGGTCTACTGAGAAAACTGGCAGATAATTTTTAGAAGCTGCAGACTGAAGGTTGAGAAATCCTCCACCTACAGTGGCTGATTTCTCTTTACAGTTTTCAAAAATATACTGTATAATAATGTGTAATTGAAATGTAATTGAAACAAGTATAAACAAGTATAGTGAAAGTATAGACCCTTATTTCCTTATGCAAAGTAATTAAACTACATAACATGTGTGTTAAACACTTCATACCTCAGTATGAGGATCAGGTGGTACAGTGGGTTGTCCACAAATTGCATTTTGTTTTAGTTTTTTACATCTTTAAACCATTCCTTTGTTAAGAGGTGGATCTCGTTCATTAAACTGATTTTTTTCCCCTTTTATTCCAATGTGACAGACTCCAGCCGTTCTAAATGTTCTGCCAGGAACCAAAGTCTACATGGTTGGATTGACTATAGGCACTGAGCTGTGTGAGCAGTCATGGCCAGTAGTCCTGCAGAGATACCGAGCTTTCTCTTGTCTCAGGATCTGACTTGGTGGTCCAATACTCTGTGGACTGTAACACTTAGCAGAACTCTGTGTACCTTGGGTAGGTGGGAGGAAGAGGCTTACATACACTGAGCTGGCAGCTAAGGTTGGAGAGTCTCTGTAACCCCTTCACTAGTTTGGGGTTGTGGGTTTCCAGGCACATCAGGAAGTAGTTTACACAGAGAAGTTGGGATTTGAGTTCAGGGCATGAGCTGAGCCAGTGGCTCTGACTGGACTGACTGTTAGAACAGTGAGTAGAGCTTTGAGCATTCAGATCAGGGTACATAGGAGACATAGGTTTTCCCAGTTGATATTGTAAAGAGATTTGATTTTTAAGCAGCATTATTATTTACTTAGAGTTGTGTTCAGGGCGACTTATCTCTTTAGCTCCCCTGCTGTGTTTACCAGCTTGTTAACTGTGTTACAAAACAAGATGCTTGCCATTGTTGTAAGTGATGCAGATGAAGGTTAGACTGATCAAAAACAGAGACGTTGCAGATCTGACAGCTAAATAGTATTGTAGAGTATTGTGCTACACTGCTGCACAGACAGTGCAAAAGATATGCTGTCACTACAAGTTAACAGCACAAGTAAGATTTAGGTTACTCTTAAAGCCAACAGTTAATTAAACTTTAAACATTTTACATGACCTAATACTCCCATAGTTGGAGGAAAAACAGTGTAAAACAGCTGCAATATTTAGACAAATTTTCACTGTAATGACGCTGATGCTCAACCCTGTTTTTACATTGTGCATCACTCGATCTGCAACAAATCACTGTCATTCCCAAGTATTCACATGATTGAATTATTTACACCTCTCTGCTGTAAATGTTGCATGAGTACATTTACAGCGGTAAAGTGCGGGCAGTTTGAACAGACTTGGTTCTGGAGTCAACAGTTCACACTGGTGTTGAGAGGGACATCAGATACTTGATATAATGTACAGTTACTGACTTTGTGCTGTCATTGGCAGCAGAACTGATCTTTCTCCGATGCTGTTGTATTTTAAGTTTAGAAAATATGCTTATCATGTCATCTGTGTGATAATTTAATGCTTTCAGGTTTATAAAAAGTCTGTTTTCTGCAAACTTATTGTACGTAAAATCTTTGTGTCGGAAAAATACAAAGATAATGGTCTCTCATGCTGTCTAAACTGAAAAACAGAAACACATAATATTAGGTCATGTAAAAACAGAAACATTTCATTTACATTTTTTTTTTAATAAATAATAAACTGAGGAAAAGAAAACAGTCAATTCAGTAAAATGTTCCAATTTGAGTTTTACACACTGTACAGGGTGTGCAGGACCTTTTTTGTTTTTTTTACCTTAAGCCCTCAAGGTCAGACATCTAATCAGCTCAGGGCTCCTAATTGTGATATTAATTAAATGGAAATCCTCCTATTAGTGGTGTCTTTAAATAACAGTGTATGTAAATGCCAGTCTAATTAGTCCTAAGATTTGAAGGTGGCTTAATTGTGCAGCTCAACATTAAATGTGCTGCTGTTTGCCAGCTAAGTCTACATTAATACAATGTAAGCAAAGACATAAGGCTAGATAATTATGCATTAGCATAAAAAGATCAAAAACATTAGTTTAAAATCATCTGCATTTATTTAGTTAATTTTTAATTTTTATTGCTTTAGTAATGTATCTTATTAGTTCTTACTGGTAGCAGGAGGTCTTGTATCCAAAGGTACAGAAAATATTAAATATTAATTACCTGACAAAGTCACAGGGGTTTATTCCACCAACTTCTTGATTACTAGGAGCAAAATGGCATTTTACAGCAAGTTCTGCAACCTAAACTATAGTTTGTCTACAGTGTCTGATACAACCCATGGAGTATATTAGAATTGGGTATACTGAATCTTCATTGTCATGTTAACAATAATACGATCAGTTGTTTGTCATAGTAGCAGTAATATACACACAATTTGGTTAGTTCAGAAACAAAAGCAATTCATTTAGATTCAGGAAAACATATTAAAATAAGTGCTATAATAAAACTAACTTAACTTAACTTAAACTCAACTAGTTTGTCATCAAACTACAGTAGTGGTGATGGTGACATACCTACAGACACTGCAGTTCCCATCAGCATTTTACCACCTTTTAGCTCATTGTTTTGGTTTTACAGCGTGCAGCCTGGTTGTTTGCAGCTGCAGCAGTCAGCAGTTTGTCACCTTCCCTGCACCAAACAACAGACCAGCTAGTGTGGAGTGCATACCAACTAGAAGAAAACAACCCCACAGATTGTTTGTGCAAGCAGCTTCGTATGATCAGTAGTTGCATGTTATTATTAGGCTGCTCTATTGGTCATGGTAATTATGACGGGAACAAGTTAGGTGACTACAGAACACAGAGCAAGTCCACGTAGGGATGAGGCCAGGGTGGAGGAATGGGTCAGCAAAATGTTATTTCTTTTGTTCATGCCCATTGTTCCACAGCCCTAACTAACTGAGTTTCCTATTATAACCACAATGACGCTCTAATTTTAATTACTCCAGGTTGCTACTTTAAAATCCACATCCCACGTTTTTATTTATTTATTTTAATCTTTTTTTAACTTTGAGTACCTCCTTCAGTTCCATTATGCACTGTTTTGTGTTGTTGAACAATATTCTCCATCAGCAAAATGCTTAAAAATCAAGTGATTTTTAGCATCCATGCTTGTAATTTGTGCACTTTGCTTGCTCTTTTTTCAAAATGAATGTACTTTTGAGCTACTCAAAACAGAAAAAAGTATTTATTATGCAACAAGTACTCAGAGTGGTAGGCTACTAGTATTATCTGCAAATAGGAAGAGTGATATTTTTGTCGCCACTCACTCAACACAGTGGATGCTGAAGTGAGAGCATTAACACGTTGATTTAATGGAGGCAATTAATCATTGTGGTGTTTTTGCTTAATGTCTCAGTGAAAAACTCTCAAAAGTAAATCAGTGCATACAGGGAAAACTTTCCACACATAAAAGCCAAAGACAATGAAAAAGCTGAGAGAATGGTTCTAATGTCACACTGTGTTTATTATATCATACATCTTCCTTCATCCATCAATTTCCCACAATCCCTCTGTCATTGTATGACTTTATTTATGTCAGTATTGTTGTGGAGTCGGTGCTCGAATAATGATGCTTCTCCTTTCACTGACCTTTCTCACTGCAGAATGAAGGACCAGGTGATGTGTGAACAGAGCTGTGCTGACAGATCAGCCTCTGCGGTGGTTTTATATAGTGCCAGATACACACACACACACACACACACCCACACACTCTGCCTCTCAACCACACTAACATCATTGTTTATCAGCTGCACTCACACACTTCCCATGACAATTCCCTGCCTTTTGGGTAACAAATGCAGGTGACAAAATCAATACATGTGCTTGTCTAGATAAAAAGCCACAAACACACACATTATAAAGATGTGAGCAGCAGGATGACCTGGTACCTCAGTGAGGATGTTCACCTGGTCAGAGGTCATGAGTTCACTCTCTGTACAAACCTTATCTACCGTCTTCCACAGTGAATGCTATGTAGAGTTGATATCATTGGTCTTTTGTGAGAATAAAAGTCTGCTGGACCAGCACCTGTGATGTGGGATTGTGATTTCTGGTTGTGTCCATTATTGACATAATGATTTATCTCTCTGAACAACCCATAACTATTGAGTTTTTAATTATGTTAAACAAGGAAAAGCATCAGATTTTGACATCTTAGAACATGTAATCGCAGAGGATTGTAGGAACTCTAGTTAGAGTTAGCAACACCGTGATATCATTTTGATCAGAAATACACTGTAGTTTACTGACTCCATAATCAGCAACTAATTTACATAAACATTTTTTTGTTTTCATATTCAAAACATTGGAAGCAAACTCCCCCCTGATCAGTGATGGAAAACTGTGATGGGGAATCTGCATATCTAGGTATTTTCCAGGTAATTATTTAGTGAAGGGTTATAATAATCTGTATTTTTTAGTGTCAACAAATCCCATTAGGGCCAAAACCTTAGTCTGTCTTCCCTCTGTCTGTGACTTTCACATTCATTTGATTCCTATTACAGATGTAAAAGCTTAAAAACTGGTCAGAAATGTATAGTTTTATTTATTTAAAGGCTAAATTATTTCCTAAAACAGGTGCCATCAGTAGCGTTTGACAAATATTCAACAAACAGGAGTAAATTGTACATTTATTGAGGACCATCTTTAAAAAGTAGTTGTAGTTTCTCTCTAACTCTAAATCATATCTTAGGGTCTAACAGTCTTGTTCAGACTTATTCCAAAACAGAAAACCTACTTGTAATGCATGGTGTTCCTTTGGCTCAGTTTAATTAATGGAGCTGGAGTTAAACAGTAATTGCATTTGGATCCGTTCTGCATTTTGTTCAGTCTCAGAAATCTTCAGCAGACGTTGAGCTGTAAACAGTTGTTGCACTCTATAAACAAAATGGCTTTTCTGACTCGGTCCAGCTGAATGAGGACAGTGTGGAAAGAATCACTGAACTTAAAACAGTGTTGAATCCAACAGTGATGGATTTTTTTATCTTTTATTTCTGTTTTTATGTTAAGTCACAAACGGTCAATCCCATCACTCTCATGTACTCTGAAGCTACAAAGAACCTCAAACATATGAATTGAACCTTAGTTTGTGAGTGTGTGAAGAGTTGGTGGAGCTGCTGCTCTGTGTGTCATTTTACCTTTCCACTATTTCATTTCCCTCCTCCACTGGGCTGAGACATGGAGGCTGTCACCACCAGGAGAATGTCAGGGATGATCGCAACTTTGTCTCCAGACATGTCACTATCTCATAACAGTGCAGCTGCTGGAAAATGTGTTCACCCACTTTATGTCCTGTAGGATTTCTTGTGCTACAAAATAGTTGTTTTGTAATTGTATTCTTTTATTATTTTTGATGCTAAATATTCTACACATCTATTTAAAGTCTGGGAGTTTGTCACACTGCAGGAAAATGTGCTATTAACCACCTAACCACATGTGAATGATTAAAAAATCAAGTATATAAAATGATGTTTCAAAATCGTTAAAAATTCAGTGCTCTGAAGTGCCCGATTGCAGGAAATGCGATCTCTCTCAAGTGTCTAGTAGAGAGTCGAAGTTATTATGTCACATCTGGGATAGCCTCTGTTCCATTGGCATTAGCAACTCAATGCAATAAGCAAGCAAATAAAAAAGAGAAATTAGTCTGTTAAATTAAATTTTTATAGTCACTATTGGAAGACACTAATGTTGCTGATGGTAATAGGGTAAAAGAGCTTAACATGTTTAGACTAATATATTTAGAAACTGATCACTAACTTTGCTTTACATGGATTCTAGGTAACTAAATCTATTATTTTTACTACATCACCATCATTCATATTTGTTGTTTTGAGTTAAATATCTCAACAACTTTGCATGGATTGTCAGGAAATCTAGTGCTGACATGCATGTTCCCGTCAGAATGATTCAAAATTAAATTTGTGATCCCCTGAATTTTCACTGAGCACCATCAGATCAGTTTATGTACCTGCAAAACTTTAATGCAAAACAACAATTGTTATCATGCTAACAAGATGGCAAGAATGATCATTGCATTTGATTAGTATTAGTGTGTTATTCTCATTGTGAGCATGTGAGCAATTATTAATCAAACTATAGTGTAATTTTCAGTCAGGTTGTACAAGTATGAGGTGTGGCCAATCTGACACAGGGAGACCATTTTGAAATTCTAGCATCAAAGCATCTTAAAAGGTCAGACTGCAGCAGGTTGTACGAAGTGCTAAGTTGGATAAAGCTTGCAAAAAAAATGGTTTACAACCAGATTCTTGATTGTGCAAAGCCCCTTTGTCTCCATGAAGAAAGCCCCCTGTCTGATTTAGAGGTAAGGGGTGATTATAATCTATTGAGATTGCAAAAGGTATGGAGGACCAGTTTAAATGTTGCATAAAACTACAATATGCAACTTTTGGGAATCAAGCTAGCTGTAGCATGAGACCCAAAATAAATCCACCTGCAGCACCTCATGCGTACAAGGTCCCCTTTCATGCTGGCATGTGACGTTTAGGGTTTGACCTTTGATTGGTTAGAAGAGGGAGCCTCTCTCCAAAACCTTTTGTTTAGGCTCGGATCTCTCTGTGTACAACAAACTCCATTCATTTAATTTTTTGCGGGTGTGCATGAAGCTGGGCTGCAAACTAAAGGTTGGAGAGATGAACTGCAGGATTCAGATTGAAGATGGTGCTAGCTATCCTGTGGTTCACTGAATCATAATACCTCATATGTGGTTTTATCAGCCCAATAGCCACAATTCTGTTCCCTCTGTATCAAAGTCTTGCTAATTTGTGGTGTTTTACTCCCCCATATGAAAGGAGAAATCATTGTGTCAATGGGTTTAAAAAAAGATTGTGTGAGGTAGATGGTAGAGATACAGTATCTCTGTAAGACGTTCATTTAAATGACTTGTATCTTCACAGCTAGAGACCACTTAATATAGCTTAATGGGATTTAAACGTAAAATGTTTGTGCTACAGTTCGGTTCAGTTGTGTCACTAATGGGTATCATTTGATTTTTACCTCCTGTGGTTTCAAAGAAAATAAATTATCCTCCGTTGTTTCATGCATTATGACAGGTAGTGTGAATAGTTGAGTGAAATATGGGTTTTACAACCCTTTTTTTTTTTGTAAAATTAAAGTAAAGCTCCAAAAGAATTGTGAATGTTTGGTATGTGTGTAATTGTCTTGTAATGGTCACAGTTATTCTGATAAATTTTGCTCCACATTAACTTGGTCTCTGCCAAATGCAAAAGCCAGGTGAAAAACATGATATACTGTGAATATTTTTTATACTAAGAGAGATGTTGATGACATTTGTAGTTGCAAAAAAGGGGTGATATTGATCATCAAAAACATTTAGGCTTATAAAATTATTATAATGTGTCCCCAGTATAAGATGAATACCATGTTGAATATTGTGTGTAAGTAAATCTTGTTGAGCACATGGAAACACTGAGTCAAAAAACTCATCTTTTCCCTACATGAATAAATTGTCCCAGAATTAATATTGAGCAACATACAACCCACTCTCATCAGCTCTGAAAAACCAATAAACTTAGGTACCGGGCAGGTAAACAAAGTCAGAGACTAGCTAGTGAAGACACTGGATCGTCAGGAAGCTAGAGACCATGTTATATTTCTTAGGAGTCGGAAGTTGTCATAACAATGAGTAATGCAGCTTTAATAATGTCAATAAACTTTTACAAGATTTTATGGCATCTTACTCTGCCCTTTTTCTCTCTGTGTCATCAGGCACAGACAGTGTTTGGCAAAATCAATGTTATACTGTACTGTATATCATTACTGTCTGTATATCAGACTAGGGTACAGACACTTGCTATATGCCTCTGCACAATTTGTCTATACATCACTTTGCTTTCTGTCTGAACACACACTAAGGAGCAAATGTTGAAACTTCAGCACTGTTGCTAACCAGTCAAATTTGGCTTGCCGTGTATCTCCAGTTTTCATGAGTTTGATTTAAGCTGTGATAAACTGCCCATCTGGTCACTGTTGTGTTGTTGCAGCATTAGTTTCACCAGTATTTGTTCATGATTCTCCACATCAGCAAAAAAGTCTATGTTTACTCTCTGTATCTTCATCCTTTGTCCAAATGATCTCGTGTTATTTATAATTTCCTCCAAATCTGGTATTTCATCAGCTTTTCCTCACAGATAGCTGTTTCATTGTTAGCAGGTATAAGGTTGAGAGGCGCAGCAGTGGACATAATTCAGTATTCTATTAGAAAACAGGAATGTTAATCAAATCTGAACGGTATAATGATGAGCCTTGCATGTGATACCGGCTCATCATCATTCAGACTAATGAGACATGGACCATAGTTGTGTTGAAGTTATGGCTAAAACCATATTAGTATGAAATTAAACCAATAGTTTTAGAAGTAATTTCCAGACTGTGATTGCATTGAAGGCTTTGGCAAAGTTAATTTTTGAGGCAAATTGTCTTGGTAATGCTGAGACTTAGGATTTATCCAACCCAAAGTCATTTCCACAATGATCCTCTCCCTTGTTTATACCAGGAGGCAACTTCATGTACCAGTAGACCCTGGACATTTTTACTTAGGGGGATTACGAAGCCATCTCGTGATTCTGCTCCACAAGTCTGAGGACGGCATGAGCAGTTGAAACTGAGTCTGTGCAGGGCTTTGTATCTATGCAATGAGGAGCATGAATGAGAATTATTATTCTCTGTATCTCTCCACTGTCTCTCACACTGTCTGACAGGAAGCAGAGTAGATAGCAGCAGGGTTTGGGCAGAGGGACTTGGGGAAAGCTTGTAGCATGCATTCTAAACAAGACCAGAGGAGGCAGACAGCTTCTATCATCACTCCCTGCATCTTTGGGATCAATAAGCTTGTGTTGTTATTATTAAAAAGGGGAAGTAAAATAAAATGCAAAGTTTTGATGGCATCTTTATTAGAGACATTTTCTGTATTATTATTATTAATAAGTCTTGTATAAGCCTTGCATATCACTGAGCTCCAAATCTCAAAAGTCATCTGATTCACATGCACACAATGAACAATACACTGTTGTGGTAAATATTGACCATAGCAAATTGAAATGCTAATACAAAAACTCCCTTAAGCACAGAGCTGTTCCTATACGGCAGTGTATGCATACACAATGATCAAAATATGACATCTCTGGCCACTAAAACTGGGTTTCTGCAGAGAATCTACAAACAAAAGCATTACTTAGGCTGGAAATATGAAGCAATGGCTACACTAGCCAAAACCAAACTGGTAATGGAAGATAAAAGATTTAGATTAAAAACTGATAACAGAAAAGGAAGCAAACTCCTGCAGCAAATGTTAGAGCTAGAGCTAGATTAAAATCAGGGGGAAAAGGATGGAAATTGTTGAATATAATCAAAGAACCAGTGACACTTACAAATTAGTTAAGAATGAACATCTGCAAGATAAAAGCCAATAAAGATAAGAGCGCACTGTTGATAATAGAAAAAAGGCTTGCAGACATCTTCAGGCTCTGAGCAGAGCAAGGTCCGCCCTCATTGCAACCTGATGAGACTAATTACCACCAATTATCTACTTCAGATTGCTTTCTGTCAGTTTAAAAAGTCCGTAATTAAGATCAACAGCACAACAGATCATTATACAGTAAAGGTTGCCATTATAGTCATCATCTCTAAACTGTATCCCCCTTCTGAGGTCGAGTCAGCTCTGCACAGATAATGAGGTTTTCAAAGCTAATTGAAATAAACAGCTCATTATGTTGGAATTAACAATTCGGTTGGTTCTGTATGATAGATGAGCAGGTCAAACTACACAGCGACTGATGGTCAATCAAAACAGCTGGATGAATAGGTACGGAGGATGGAGCTATCTCTAGGTTTAAGCTTTTTAACTTAAATTTGTGTACATTTAACCATTTATATGATTATTTTAAAAACATGCTCTACAGTTTTACTGCATCTTTCCTACTGGCCCTAGAATTAGGAATAAATATGTTTCCTTCATATATTCATTAATTTCTGTACAGTACAACAAAACTCCCTATAAACACACTGACAACTGTGCTAGCGATGATGGCAGCAGCTTATGTGCTGCTGCTGGTTCACGTAATGATGGTATGAACTTTTTTTCAACTCACTCTCATAGCTCGCTGTTACTTAGTCTTTTTGTCCGCTGTCAGTCAATTATTGTTTTGGTGCAGCTTAATCAAAGTTTGACCAGCCAGTAAACAGTCTTTCTAATATTAGTTTGCTTAATCCTCATTGTATCATTATACTCATCTTCCCATTACTTTAACCTGCAGTTTACTCTGTTTGAGATTAAAGTAGGTGGATAGCAGCAGCCTGGAACAGTAACCATTAGCTGTTTGAAAAGACTGTACCTTACAAGTAATGGAGTACAGTCCTATAACCCAGCAGCTCTGTCAGGCTGCACAAAATGCAAACATTTGCATACTAAAATAACTGATTAGCACTAAACACATTTGATTTTTGTCACTGTTTGATAATGCAGCTCAAGTTTTAACTGCTCTACTTGGTGAAACTTGAACATATTTAAAAAAATATCATTTTTACAACCTGTACAAAATATGGGTTTGTGATATTTGCTAATGATTGCCTTCTGTTTTTATGTAGATTTTAAAGTGTCCCAACAATTTTGGAATTAAGGTTGTCGTATGTGTTATACAATTAGCTGTGTAATATACTACACACATAATGTGTAGTAAATGGGCTAACACATGTAAAAACACAAACAGTGACAGCTTGTATGAAAGGTCAAAAAGATTTAATGAATCTATATTAACAACTAAAAATCTTATTGTTGGAGTTTGAGGCATGAATTCATGCAACTGTTTAGCTTCCTCTTCTCTACTCCAGTACCATCTGCACCATTTCAAATTTCATGTGGAGGGAAAGTACTTTGACGTGCCCACTCATCTATACCCCAATTATGCTGTCTTTATTTCTTGGACTTAAATCCATCCATCCCTGCAAGTGAACCAGTTTTATGGAAATATTACAGTCCAGCATTAAGCTCCTCATGCCTCAGAGGGCACAAGACTTCAGTCCCAGTAGACCTGATTTTATTCTGTTAACTCTCTGAGGCACGGCCAGAGGCCACTTAGGAATCAGACCTGAGTGTAGTTCATCAGTGAAGTCAGTGGAGAGTCTAATTTAGCTCAGTTCTGAAAATTGCTCTTGAAACATCTACACACAATACAGAGCAGAGTAAGGACATGTCTATAGTTTTTGTTTTCCTTGATCTGAACAAAGTTGAAAAAAATATACACTGCAGGATTTAGATTTTTTTTTACAGTTCACATAGTTTTCTTTGAATCTCTAGAGTCAAAGTGCAATTCTTCATTACAGGTTAAATGGTCTTAAAGGTGAACCATTATTTCTGAAGTGCTGATGAGCAGTAATGAGGGTTGTGCTGATACAATTTTATAGAACCAGAAACCGCTAAAGCAAATCCAAATCTATCTGAATCCCTTATCAAATCCATCCAGGTACACCTCTGATTTGACCCCAGGGGAAAAGCAAAACTGTGTTAATTACAGTGTCTTATTGTAAATAATGTTGCTCAGCAGTGCACAGACTAAACAGATACTGAAACCACCAACTGACACTAGCAATGCTTCCCAATATTATAATGGCATAGCACAGTTCAACTAAGAGTGAAAGTTAAAATACAAAAACTATGGTTCAACCTACTGCCAGCACCTGCTCCTATTCGTTGCTTTAGTGGACTTACTTTATAGCATCACTGTTGCATTCTGGTTATAATCTTTACAAGCAATGGCTAGAGCTACAAACATGGATTATTTTACTTTAGGATACTTTAAGAGGAAGTTGTCTGGAGTACCATCTTAGAGCAATGTAGAATTATTTGATCCGAATAGTGTGATTTTTTTTTTTATCATCTAAACACCTATTGTTTTTGATTGAAATTGTGAGAAACGGTCAATAATAATCCCTAAATCCTGCCACAGCTATCTCTGGGTTACACAACTTTTGTCTTTTCTTCAAAAAAAAAAGAAGAGAAAACTTATTTCTTTGCCTGTCTTTTCTTAAAAAGGTTAGCTGTCCCCCAGCCTGTGAAAGCTGGTGCACTGCCAGGCTGTTACAAAAAAATTAAAACATATCGGGGTCAGACGTCCCCTCGTTCCACAGAAGTTTGTACATTTTGTTTCGTGAAATGTGAAGTGGGTTGTTTCAAGCTCATAGTGCTATACATCCAGCAGCTGGGAACATCCACTTCTCTCAGCAAAGTCGAGTCCTCTCACACTGTCCTGAAGTAAAAAAAACTTCTAGATCCTTTCCAGCTTTGACAGATTACACTCCACCACTTTCTCTCCCCATGAAATCAATCTCCTGCTCTCTTATACTCTGCACAGCGTCCACATGGATTCAGCTGATGAGAACACTGTTCACCACTGACAGACATGTCTAATATGAGCTGTATGACAACACAGTCCCAACACTGACACACAGATTTACACTCCTTCTTGTAGCTTCACTAAAACTCTAAACTAGAGCAAATAGACACATCTAGTAACAAGCTTGACATTAAACTTCAGTATATGTTCCACAAAGCAGATAGGCAGAGTGCTGTTGAAACTAGATGTGCTAAACAGCCTAATAATGATCGATGGAGTCTAATGAACAAAATGCTTCTCAGCTTTTACTATCCAATTACTACAAGAGGTCAACCGGAACCCATACTTTAGTCTTCAAAACATCGTCCATATCATCAGTTTACCCCATGGAAGCTCTTCCATCTGTTGAGGTAGAGGCACAAATAAACAAAAATCATTATCACTAGCTGGCAGTCATCACATTAATCAAATTTAAAACTTTTATTGGTTTTCACATCTGTTAGCAGTCTCACATCTGCATGTTTATCTGATCTGATCCTTCCATAAGAGACATTTTAGTTTACCTACAGCAAAAACAAGCAGCTCAGAAGGGGGCTTTCAGCCTCTGGGACAGAAGTTCCACACTATATTAAACTGTTCTTGTGTCTTTGTTATTATGTTTTGTTTTTGTTGATACACTTGAGGCTATAGTTTAATCTAAAAGTGGTTATTAAAACCACAGTACATAAAACTTTGATGTAAAAGTCATATGTGGCATCACTGTCAACTTCTCAAGCTTCTCAAAGACATCACTAACTGAATCAGTTATAGCAGAGGATCTCAGTTTATTGCAACAGAGGCATAAGGCATAATCTATAACCAAAATACAATGCAGTTCTGTCACTACCCAGGCGGTTTCACACCTTGTCTCAGGTGGACACATGAAAACCAGGTGGAACAACCACCCACAGGTGACCATCAAAATGTTAACAACTAATGACTCCGCAGAGTTTACAAGTCTGCCATTCCAGCCAGTCAGTGAAAATGGATGAATCCTTTCCAAGAGGCGTCCAATGCTTATAGAGGCACCTGGGGGTGGCAAGTAGCTGAGTGGGTAGAGCAGTCGTCTACAGACCCGAATCCCGCCAGGCTACATGTCGAGGTGTCCTTGGAAAAGACACCAAAACCCTGTAGAAGCGTTGGCATGTACTGTCTGGCAGCTGCCCAAACAACAATTTCCCCAAAGGGATCAATAAAGTATGTCATTATTATTATTAAATTGTAGGACATGAAGTTCTCAATCTTTGAGTTCATGTTAGACTAAGTGACTAGACTGTATATTTGGTGCATGAACATTTGTAAACCCTTTTGACCAGATTTTCACGCAAGCAGTGGCGGATCTAGAAAAATTTAAATAGGATTGCTAATCAGAGTTCATTCATGATTTTCACATTGGGGCGGGCAGGTTTAAGGGGCTTTTTATTCATAATAAATAAAATCAACATTTAAAAACTGCATTTTGTATATACTTGGGTTATCTTTGTGTAATATAAAAATCTGTTTGATGATCTGATCAGTATCAGGAAGGGGGCAAATATTTTTTGACTGCCCTTGCACATGTGTTAAGAATCTAGATAAAGGGAACCTAATCAAACAAATGTGACAAAAATGACACTTATTCATTTATTTGTTGTGATCTCAGTTTTATTATTTTGGTTCAGTTTCACCATTTTCCGCTTCTTCCTCTTAGTGAAAGCTCTAGAAATCCACAGTACATTATCAACCTAGCACCAAATGGCAAAGTTGATGGTGAACAGTAGAGCATTTAGCAGTTAAAGAGCCAGACATTTCCCTATTGACCAGAACTGAGCTAAAACGGACTGAAATTCATCAGGTCACCAAAACTCAAATTGAATGCTAAAAATTGTTGTGTTTGTTGGAAGAATAAACAGGTAGCTGTTTGCAAATTCAACAACTTTACTCAGTCCATAATATGTAAAACGTGTTTGTGGTGTTCAGCTTGTTGTGGAGGGCCCCAAGTGGCCAAAAGATTGATTAATGCAGCTGCAAAGTTCAATTTTAGGTTCAATACATTGTGACTCAAATGTTAAACACCCTCAGTGGTGAAATGCTCTGTGTGAGGTGGTGTTTCTCAGGTTAAATGTTGGATCACGTCCTCCCACTGTTAGCTGCCACCTCTGCTGTGCCCTGCACATTCCCCTGGTAAACACAGTTGTTGTGAGAGAGCAATGCATGATTTTGATGAACACATTTATTATTCAGGCCTCAGTCAGTATGTCTGAAGAGGGACAACAGGACAGCAGTGCAGGGAGGAAGAGAAAAGGCTGTGGTTACTAATGAGGGTTTATCACTATGATACAACCTTACTCATGCATCTTTCATATAAAGACTTGCACGAGTACACAAACACGAGCAGCTTTGTGATGCATTGTTGCGTGTCCTGGCATTAATGATGTGTATCATAGCTATGACATGGCGAGACTCTGCAGGCCGACTGTGAATTTGTGGATTGTGAATTTGTCTGGACAAGCACTTTATATCATAGAAAGTGCATCATACTGTTTCATGTTATGTCAAAATCTATTACCAGCTACAATGGAATGCTTTTAATACTTCAATGAAGAGCATCTTGTTAAACACGTAAAAAAGATTTTAGGAATTCCGGTATAGACATTGTAGGAAGAAAATAAATACAGAACTTTAAAAACATTTGATTACTAGATTGTGGAAACATCTTTGTCATTGCTCAAAGTATTTACATTGTGTTGAATAATGCAATGTGCATCTTCTTACATTATATACATTATAATGTTAAATTACCACATTTGTTCAGTGATCCTTTGCATTGCAGCAAAAAGAAAATAATGTAAAAGGCTCATATTTTGACTAGCACATTTCATAGATCGGCCATATGTCATGTGGCTCAATTCTTTCCAATTATCTTTGGTTTATGTCACTTCCTCTTTTTTTTTTTAAGAATAACGCTATATTCGATTATTTTTCTGTCAACAAATGCCACAAAAAGAGTAGACACACTAATCCATCTCAGTACTTTCTGACTTTGCTATCCTCAACATGTTACACCAGAAAGTATGGTAAATATTTCCAATACTTTCTGGTGTTGTGCTGAGTGGATTGACTCAAAGGGAACGCCCACTCACTCACTGTGAATACTCAAGTACCTGCTGTATTCGCCCGTGGGCTCAATCGTACAATGTACTAGGGAGCTGGTAGGATAATGTCCATTTGACGTCCAGGCCGACTGACTCGGGCATTTGTGTTCTCAAATACAGCTCCTACGGGTAATGTCTGGAGAAGTTCAGGGCTCCAGTGCATATCTGAAAACAGCTTTAGATGCTTTTTAGAGTTAAAAAATTTTGACTTCCTGCTGATGGTCTATTGGACAATTAATGCGTCTCCACAGAGTATTCCTCTCTGCTGCTCTCAGTATGTTATCAGCGAAACACGCGCCCTAAATTCTGTTTTCCACAAGTGTATGGTACACACATTCAGAAGAGTGGAGTGGAGTGAATTGAGTGAAACTGCTTCAGTAGGTCACATTCCTCATGACAGAAAGCTGAAGCTTGATCTTTTTTCTTATGTGGTAAAAAATAGTGTTTAGTGTTGCTGGAAGATATTTACAGGAATTTATTAAATGTAAACCAACCTTCAGTGATGTTAAGGCAGATTAAAAGTTGTCCAGTGCCAGTTTAAAGCGTTCTGCTCTAACCTTTGTAACAAGGGCAGGTTAAACATGTCTCCCTACTCAACAGGGTTTCGGATACTTGTCATGTCAGTGAGAACAAGGTTTCGGTAGCTGCGTTCCAGTCCCTCCATGAACTCCAGGTAGTTGCTGACCTTGAACCCCTGGATTGGCTGCTCCTGTAGGTGAAAAGGAAACAGTGTTGTATCAGATTAAAGGGCATTCTAACCACATCCTCAGTCCTCAGAATAAACATGATTTCAGTCAAATCATTTTTCATGTTCATCTCTGATACGAAATGATACCAAATTCAAAATATAACCATCTAGGGTTACCATTAAGGGTAACTGTATAGAAACTGGGGGCAATTTGCTGAACTGATCATTCGGTCATATCCTTTCACCAGCACCATACCCACTTTCAGGGGAAATACGGCAGGTTCAGTGATCAGTGATCCTTAACCGTATTGCATCACTAACATATAGTAGCTAACTACTGTATAAAGTCTATTTTTACATTTGGTAATCTAATGTTGTAATGGAGCATAATGGAAAAGACAGGATTGTATGACATAGCAGTGATACAAATATGTGGTGGAAGAACTCCATGTTTCTGCACTGTATAGAAAAAAATTACAGTTGTTAGACACTACAGCTGTCCGGAATGGAAAATGATTATTAAGTGTGCCAAATCTCAACTGCTCACTATAGAGAACTAGTATGTGCCTGTTGTATGGGGAGCAATGAATGGGTGAACAAGGGAGTGATTTCAGACGCAGCCTGTCTCTTCTGTTGGCTTCTTTATGCAAGTGCAATATAAATTGCTGGAGTACCACTTTAAAATACATGAGGCAATGAAAAGTTTCCAAAGTACTATTTAAAAAACATACTGTTGTCCACACTGTTGCAGTTTTCATCAGTGCATTAGTAAGTAAAAAGCTGCAGTTATTACAGGTAGAAAGAAACTAAAGTAAGTGTCCTTACTATGCACACAGACAATGTATTGATATTGAGGAAGAAGGTGGCTTAGTTTATTGTCATTCACTTTGTAAAGAGGTAAATTGTAACTAATTTGATATAACTATTTTATTAAAATACTTTACGTTCAATCTATTTCAAAGTCACGGGAAATCAAATTTAATCCTAGGATTGAATATTACACTATGTCAGTGTACGACATCCTGTTTTTTTAACATTCAGGTAATTAAGTGTTACATGTCAAACTGGTTTGCACAGATATAATAAATACAAGCAAGTAACAAGACATTGTAATATGAAGCAATGTCTTAACTATTTTTAAGACGGGTATCAGCCCGTTCAAAAGAACATTTTATTTGGCTCATTGAATCATTCAGGATTTTAATTTCAGCTGCCATAATTACTGCCTGAGCTTCACTATGCATTTGTCATGACAACATCCGGACTCATGGGCAATGCAAATACTGCTGCAAACAAAGCTACTGTGCATTATGTTGTGAGTGGCATCATCAATTAGCAGTCTGAGAAATGTTGCACCCAGTGTACACACTGCATTCAGAATAACAATGCAGTAAACACCATGATTTAACCCTCGTGTCGTTATCCAGGCCAAGACCTTTAAAAAACAACTACAGTTTAATGACTTCTGTAATTTGTCAGCATTCCTATACTCTTTCATCATTTGCAGAACGTGTTTTTGGAGAATCTAATTACAGGTTCATTTTTGCAGGTAAATAAGACTGATGAGTACACAGTGCTGTGAGAACACAGTTGATAAGGTTGGAGTCTCATCCTGACAATTCAGTTCCCCTTCGAATAAGACGATTTTCACACAGATAAATATAAACATTTCTGTCATATAGCTCACATAAGTGGTTCCCAACCAGGGACTAGATGCATACATGTAAACAGGTGTTTGGTGAGAATGCAGACATCAAACTCAGCCTACACTGTTTTTAGAGCCGACTGCAGATGAAATGATAAGGAGAAGATTAAATATAAGATGTGCAATGAAATCTTACAGTAAAACATTTCTAGGTGTTTTGCCAATTTTTCTTGGTGTAATTACTCTACACAGCAAGCTCAAACATTTTGATCAAATGTTAATTTTTAAGCTATTTAAGAAAAGTTTAAGTTTTCATTTATATTCAAGCTGTCATATCTTTGTCAGTGATCTTTATCACAAACTGTGAAGTAGATCATAGATCACAGTAGATGTTGTGATCATTGATCATCTTCCAGATGTTTATAATGATGATTGAGATATCACTGTGATAATGTTGTATTGAGGACCTGGACAGTGCCTGTGGACTAGCGGACCATTGCAAGGCTACTTGAGTTGGTCATGGAAAGGCCAATACAGTCTACATGTGTCTTGTAGATTAGCAGAAGGCTTATGAACATATCCCTTGGGGTGTCTTGTGGGCAGTATTGTGGGAGAATGGGGAGCTTGGGCCATTGATACGGGCCATCTTGTCTTTGTATAACCAAAAGGAGTAGTATTCATATTTTTTGCAATATATCAAACACGTTCACAGTGGGTATTGGCCATCACCGGGGTTGTCCCTTGTGGTACAGCTAACACTATATCACAAAAAAGCAACAATAATGAAAATCAGAAAATTAAACATAATTTTGTTTTACCAAAACATAGTTTCTTCTGAGTGCAATGTTCTGGATCTTCTTTGTAAAGTTATGAGAATACAAGATCCAGAAATCAGAGGACTAAAGTGCAGAGAGGAGTAAATTAAGAGCAGATGATGCGATAAGTCATGAAGAAATGAGTTTCCAATCTGATGAAGAACTACTATAATTATTCCAGGAAGCAATACATTAATTAATAATTCACACATAACAATACAGGAAAAAAAATATTCTTTGATTTATGAGTTCTATGAATTACAGATCACCATTGAGATGCATCTAACATACTGAAGTTAATTAAGTGTGAGTTTATCATCAGCAATACATTAATACTATTAAATACAGCAATACATTAAAGCTATTAAATCCAAATTTTTCTTGTGTGGAAGTACACACAGCAAGATGGCATATGTAACACATATTTTTCCTGTCAAAATGTACGAAAACTACATCAAGAAAAAAAGCTATCCCATTTGATGATAATCAGACCCTAAGAATCAACAAAACTCAAAGTGCTTCACATATACATTCATTGCATTGGGGAATAGTTGCTGACATAGTTTAAATGGTGAGAGAGAGCAGAGATAATCAGTGGAAATCAAAGGAAGTGTATTTTTGGTCAGTTATTTCCTCTGGAAGATTTAAAAATGTTATGTGAATTTCTGTTTAATACAAAACTTTGTGCCAATGTTCATTGTTTAGTTTAAATATTTTCATCCAGAACATGTAACAAATATGTCTGTGAAGATTCTCAGTCATCCAGGTGAAGTTGTCTGGAAGTTGAGTCATGGCAACTGGACTTGTTTCTTGTGAGGTTGAAACGTTTCGTTATTCATTCGAACAGCTTTGTCGGTCTGAGGGAAGTTGGTTAGTGACCACAAATTTATCCTCCAGGTTGGTTTCACCTCACACCTGTCTTGAATAGGCTTGTTAAGTGAAACAAAGACAGGCTATCTTTGAACCCCTCATACAGTGCGACATAGGACTACCATAAGAACATTTTGGAGCAGCCCAAAATCGTACAGTGTACATTTCTAAAGATTCTCAGTCATCCAGGTCAAGGTTATCCCAAAAGAGTTTTTCAATGGCAACTGGACTTCTGTTTAAGCTCTTGAAGACGTTTCGCCTCCCATCCAGAAGGCTTTCTCAAATCTGAATTGAGATACACAGTGAGCAAGCACATTCAGACTCGGTCAGTGTTTTTGCAAAGCTTGTCACAAATGCACTACAGATTTGTTGATGGTCTGTTTGCACTGGATGGATGGACCAGTCTGAGCTATCATCTTTTCCCCCGCTCAGGATAATAGACACAGACGGAGTGTGGATTTTTAATCCTTGTCGTGTGTGGGATTGACCCAGCTGCGGAGTGAGCTGCAGCAGGCTAGAAGACGTGCTGTTGCACCCCAAGCGCTAAAAGCGGAATCACTCTGGGAAACGGTGTTACTTTCAACCGGCCAACTAGACAACAGAGGTTAGAGTGGGAAACAAGGAAAGGCTCTGCTCACCTTACAACTGGTTTGGCAAGATTGTGACATAGATCTTCTGATGGACTTGGGCCCATCAGAGCAATACTTGATAGTACAATACCCGAGATATAGCAGCCATATGTACATAAACTGGGCCAAAACAATATAACAGATTAGGCAAATTATTATCTTTTTTGGGACGGGAAGTGAACAGTTATTTCTTGTCAGTGTGTTGAATGTGTGAGATGTGAGCAGGTTAAACTATCTCTGCACCCTTGACAAGGACTAAATCAATATGGCTGGACAACTGGGTTGGAGCATATCCAAAACAACAACACTTGTGGGATGCTCTTGGTCATCAGTGTTGAGTACCTAGCTACAGTGGTCCTGGGAGGGACAAACCACAAACTGGCACATTACTGATGCCCAAGGACCATAAATGCTATGCCGTCTTGTCTTAACCAACAGAAGTGATATTGTGGGACGAGTTGCAGAAAATTTTATTATAGTTAGTGGAGCAATGTGTCACAACACACACAACATTGCACTCCGTTTAATGTGGTGCTGCAGAACTGCATTATGTTAATCTTAGAGACCCACTCCAGTCACATTAAGAAGAAATATAGATACACGACCCCAGTGAGTGCAAAAGGGTGCAAGTGTGTGTCACTATTAAAAAAAACTATTATACCACATCTGTCAGTAAAATACTTCCTTCGCATTGTTTCCACAGAGAAAGACAGAGGAGAAGAGGAGAGATAAGGCTGTCAGACACAAACCAGCATGTCTAAGACTTTTAACAGGTCAGCTCAGGACGAAGATTGTTCAAGTTTCTCCCTGTCTCACACACACAGTCTCAAAGCTGTCTCTTGCAGCAGTATCTGATGCTGCAGCTCATTAGAACAGCTTCCTCAGATAAAGCCTCCATAACTGATCTTTTATTCACTAAAACTGTCAGTGGCATAGTGATGTTAACACCAGAGCTATCAGCAAAGATAGACAGAAATGCTTAATGATGGTGATGAGTACTTCATGTCAAGTCATGTCTCATTCCCAATGCTGGTGTCTGATCTTGCTTTACGAATTAGCAGAAGTCATTTGAGATTGTGACTTTAGACCTTTTGTAAAAAATCTTTGGGGCCAGTCTTTAATTCAGTGTTGACCCAAGTCATCCAAAAAACATCTTCATACCAAAAAGTTTGGGATAATATGAACAGAAACCTAATAAAATGGTGCTCTGTGCTTTGTAAAACTGAAATGGCCTAACTTTCAGCCCAACACTGCTCTCCACAAGCATTTCAAAACAAAACATACTAGGGATAAGTCTGTATTACAGTGAGATTTGTCTGATTGTTCGTTGGTATTGGTTGTTAAAGACCCACTCCAGTGACATTTTAAGGCATACATAAATACTCTGCTGTGAAAACATATTGTCTGCCAGTTTTCTTTCCACAAAAAAGTAAACCCCTGAAAGAGGTCTGGTCTGTTGTCTGTCTCGTGTTCTCCGCCTTCTTTTGAAATCAGGATTTTTAGGACATGAACCGACACCAGCCCCTTCAGCAGAACAATGTGAAAACACCCTGTTAGTGACAAACTCTGCACATACACCACTCAGTATATAATAGAAGCCTTACAATTTAGGACATATAAACATAAGAAATACAGATTTTTTTAAGTGGATTGGGTCTTTAAATAATAATACTAATTGAAATTGGTCAAGACTAGTTTTGCCCATAGAGATGATAAATAATTGGATTACAGTGATATTTCAAACTGCTTCCTGTAATTAGAATGGCACGTCTTCAATCCTGTAATCAGTCATTCACAGTATTTACAGTAAATAGAGAAAAGTAGTCATTCTGCTGTTTGGTATCATTGTGTGCATGACACTGAACATGAACCAGATGAAGAAAAGGACAGTAGTTGTCTAAGGAGATCAGAAAGAAAATCATAGACAAGCATGCAAATGCTATTAGATCGTCTTAAAGCAGCGTGATGTCTCTGTGACTATGACCCTAAATTAAACAGAAGGATGGTAAAAAATGACAATGTCAAGGACAAAGAGATACAAGTTGAAGTCCAAAGTCAAAGTACATCAGGGGCCAATAAAGAATTTGCGTGAATGCAGACAGACAAACCACAGTGCTTCTGGAGAATGCCCTTTGGACAGATGAAAGAAAACTGGAGTTGGCCAAACTACCTGTTGGCAGGTGCAAAAGTCTCATTGAGAGCTACAAAGAATCACAAGAAATGCAGTGATTGCCTCTAAAAGGTCGTACGATGATATATTAGATGAAGCGTATCATCATTTTTGTATCATTCAGTCTGTTTCTACAGGACTGTGCAAAAGTTTTAGACACTGCAGATGTTTAGATTCTGATCCACACATCATCGGAGAGCTGTCTGATTTGTCTCAAATTCATACTGCAGCATGACAACAACTCCAAACATGTAGCCATTCACAAAGAACTATTTTCAGTAGCAAGAACAACAAAGAGCCCTGATCTCAACACCGTGGAGTAATAAATAGAAGGAAATAAACAGACAGAAGACACTGAGACAGATTTAATTCACAGAAGTACTGTTCCAAATACCTGCTAAGCAAGCTTGTATGAAAGCACTGCTTTAACAGCAGAGTGTAGTCACACCAATACTCATTTAGATATTTCTTAAAGTAAATAAGTTCTACTTGTTGTGGAGTATTTGCACTTTTGCTTTTGAGTATTGAGTCTGTGTACTTCTGCCATCTTTGCTGAGGTGAAGACACTCACCGTAACTATTGATGGATGGACATTATAGTTTGCATTCAAATCCAAGTCCAACAATTCATATTTTAGTTTGAATTTATCCAAACTCAGCTTTTTGAACACATGAAAAATCTGACAAATAAATATACTGTATATAAATACTGTATATCCAACTCACCTTGAGGAAGACCTGCAACTCCTGGGACTGTGTATGCTGCAGAATGTGAGGCTGCAGGTGTTTGAATATGGCCACACACATGTAAACCTGGTAGTCAGAACCCAGCACAATACAGGTGCAAATGTAGTGGCAGATTTCTGTCCAGTCCAGATAGTTCCAGAAACACTGAGTCAGCCAGTGGAGGCACATCTGTGAAGAGAAAGATAAAAATGTTATGGAGAATATACCTGTCAAACGAATATTGCAATTCTTCCATGTGTCTCAAAGGCCCAGTAGTTCATGTTAAATACAGGTGAGGTAAAGAGATAATGCTCACCACTTATAATCTGAATGATGTACTTGATGCTTCTGACAAATACTTGATTATTCTTCTCTTTATAATAAATCAAATACATCTCACCCCTCAGTCTTCATATCTCTCCACCCTTTGTTTTAGATATTGAATGGAAAATATTTTAATATTATAATTCAGAAAAAGGATTCAAATAACTGTCTATGAGTTTGCTGTGAAGTGCTTCCATATCATAGTTTTCACCTTAATGACATTAGATACAAAACCAGCAAGCTGGGCATTGTGGATCAGTCTACAGCAAGTGGTTAGCTCAGAGTTCCCTCAAACAAATAACCAATTGTCAACAAGGAGCCCTGCAGAGTCAGCTTAAATCATGATGTTTCAAGAGGTGCTCACTGGTCCCACCAACCAGTGCAATCATATAACTGCAGAGATTTGCAAACATGCATGATTGTTTGTGCTGCCAGCAGCAAGAGTTCATGCAGTTCTCTTTAGTCACTCCTGACTTTAAAATTTTGACCAGAGATGATCAGAAAACATCAGTCAGAAAAACTAAGAGTAATGCCACAAAGTACAGGGCTAGAAGTTCAGAAAAAAGTCAATTTTGGAGTCATTGGGAAAGATTAGTAAACCATGAAATAGCTGCTGCATTCTATTTCACAAGGATGCAGCAGTTTTATATTCAGCCAAAACAAAGGTGATAATAGAGTACCACATAAAAGACTCACTGGAAATTTGAAAAAGGAGAATAATCTATTCACCTTGAGAATGTAATTAATATTAGAGAATGGTCAGACAATAACAGCAGAATTTGAATATGGATGGATGATAAATTAAAGGGGAAAAACCCTGATTTCTCGACCCCTACGGTGAGAGGACTGGGCGTCTGTTATGCCGTGGAGGACACTTTGCTAGAATGGTTTGGGGTTTTGGTAGTAGAGTTATGATGGCAATGGTAGTGGAGAGCGCTGTCTGACATATCGATCCAAAATGTTCAACTCGGTTGGGATCTCGTGACTGCACATATTGTAGCTTTAAGAAATTTTGTTTAATGGAAACATTATAAAAATGGTAGTTCATGTAAAGCTTTACTCATGTATGTATGCATTTAAACAACTCAGATCATACACACAAATTAAATTTTAATCAATAGGTCAAATTAAAGAATGGTTTAATTAACCTAGTACAACTGCATGATCATGCTCTGCTTTCATCTATGGGAGTATGTCTGGAATTTGTATTTACTTCCTTTGCTGTATCAGCTTTTCTAAATTAATCTTTCTGGAAAAAGCTTTACTTTGAGAATAAACATGATAGCTCACAACAGTCTAGAATATTGAAGAGGGATTAGGGGACAAAGAGACAAGCAGATGCATGCTAATGTTTATTTTTCCAAGCGATGATTGAGTTGAGATCTGTGCTAATAATGCAGTGGCTCAAAAAGGGGTTTAAATGTGTTCCCAGTGAAAAGAACACAAAATACTACAGTATTTTTCTCTACAGTATGTAAAGAAAAAGGATCTATTTACCTTGAGGAAAAAGGGTTTAAAATTAAGACACTTTAAAAAAAAAAAAAAAAAGTATACAGTGGGGGAAATTATTAGATCCCCTGCTGAATTTGTAAATTTCTCCACCACCTACTAAGGCGTGTTTGCAAATACTAATCAATTTATAACTTTTATGTAATTGAAATTTTTCTTGATATTCAGTTTCTCTCCATTAACATGAAAATACCATAAAAATAGAGACTGGTCATTTCTTTGTAAGTGAGCAAACTTACAAATTCAGTAACAGATAAAATAATTATTTCCCCGACTGCATCTGTTAACAACTGTACTCTGCACTGCAATAATATTGTGATTTGTCCAACTCATAAACCTTACTGTGTGAGGTTTATGTCAAATCAGTCACAGCAACCTGAAATTGTAATTCAAGAGAATGATCTATTCTTGGGGTCAGATTTTGCTTTTAGATATGTTAAGTCCTGGTTAAAGCATGGAGTCGTTTCAGCAACACTTTATATAATACTGATTTTTCTGTCAGTTAAAACACAACACTGTCAAATGTACAAAGTGGTACTTTTTGAATGATTAGTCTAAAAACAGCCAATTTAATTAAAGCTAGGTAAAGCACTAAAGCAGCGCTTTGAACTAAAGGCTAACATGTTTGGAAAGTTAGCATCTTCATGTTTAGCATGTATACATTTTACCATGTTCACAAAATAAGTAAAGCATATTAGCTTGCTGATACTTGCTAAAACAATAGCCAAAGTACAGCTGACAAAAAGTTTAGTTTAGTTTTTCAGGTATGTGATAAGAAACCCAACTGGCCAAATTGTAGCTGGCAAATATGTTGCTATATGAAAATTCATGTGATTTCCAAAGCTTAGTTCAACTTAAAGGGAACATAAATCTGTGTACCAACTGGCAACACATTTTGGCAATCCATCCAATATTTTTAAGGCTTTCCAAAAAATGTGGTCACCAAATTTATTAAGGCTTATCCTCTGTGCACCATGGATATCCGTGCCAAATTTAAGAGTTGTTAAGATATTTCATTTAATCATATCATTATACTAAATTAAAGGTCGGCAGGATTCATCCTCTGGGGACCATGTATGGTTGTACACATTTCACACCAATAGCTGAGATATTACAGTCTGGACCAAAGTGGCAGTTGGACAGACCAGCTGAGATCAACATCGCCATCCCTAAAACCGCTGTGTAATAAAAAAACACATTCCTGACAGTGAATACATAGCCCAATTGGGAAGCAGCATTTGTAAATTGTGTCATGGCTATTAGAATCTGCTCTACTCTAGGCTGCAATCTTCTCTTCCTGATTATGATTTGACTACAATAAATAACTCTGAATCAAAGCACCCTGATATCCAAGTAATGATAGAACTAAAACTCTAATGAAAATACTGACATCCTAATTTGTGTGTTGCAATAAAAAAGACTGGGTTCACAATACCCTTTCTTTAAAACATCAGACAGAAAAACAAGTACACATGCTGTAGTTTTTGTGATTATAAATCCTTTCAAGGTCTTTCCGATAGAAGCTATTTTTTTGTGTCAGTATGTGCTTCTATTCTTGTTACTGTACCTGTGAGTTAAAACACAGAGTTAAAGGTGAATGTGACTGTGTTTTCACAGTATTCTTTACATTTTCTTTCTGCCATAAACACACTTTCAGAGCTAATATTAATCTGAGCAGGTCAGGTCACAGTGTCCAACTCACTCATTTATCAGAATCTACCTGTGTGTGAAACACTGAAATGTTCTGCAATAGAGCCGAGTGATAATTCAGTGTTGGTGTTCACTAGCTTTGAGTGTAATCTTATGGTATGATCTGGTATGGTATAATCCTCTCATTTTAAGATCAAAGTTAGACCAAAGATTCCAAGCAAAGAAAAGCTATCAAAATGAAGGATTCTTTTTGGGGTTTTTTGCTTTTGAAGCACAGCAGTAAAACATTTATCTGTCACTACAGTAAGATGTAATGGAATTATATGCTTTCCTCCACCTAATGCTTAAATCTAGCATCACTGGCCCCAGATTAAAACAAAATTATGTCCCCACTATACCCATTAAAATGGGTTGTCAATAAAGTTCTCTCAAGTCTTTTCACTGAGCTTTTAAATTATTTTATCATCACATAACATTTTATATATTGCAACAGATATTGATCTTGAGAAAATTCACATTTATTCATGAGCTGTACCTTGTAGCTAAGGACTCCATGACTTATATCGGTGTATAAATAGGTGCAGTAAATGTAAATAATATCGCAATATGATCGCAAAGGCTGCGATTAAACTGTGGTCACATGACATGTAAGCGAGAGTAGAGCAGTCAGCAGAGGCAGGATCCACTTGGCATGCTACAACTGACCAGTTGTACAATGGGCTCGGGTTCGACAGAAACAGACACTGTGGAAACTTTAGTGTCAAAGAGGAACAGTACATCAGTTGTATGGAACTATTTTAGCTTTAAAAAATAAGATGTTGCACAGCGTTGGGTATTGTGCAGAACCTGCCTTGCTGCTGTTGCTAAGTTACCTCTCAGGGCAACACTACTAACCTATATCACCATTTTACAAAAAAAAATAATCACAAAGCCATGTACGATAGTTGAAAGACTAAAACTCCAAACATCAGTGTATCTGATAAGCCAAATACCACCCAACAGGGATCAATGACTGTGAGCGAAATGTTTGAAAGCATAATTAATGAAATGCAGACCAATGGCCACCCTTTTTTAAATCGGTGAGAATGACACAATCCACAATCAATTAACTAGAGGACTGTTTCCCAGCATTCTACGTGCCTGTAGGTTACTAGTTCACTGCTTTAAATGTCAAACAGCAGCTCAGATCAGCTGCTGTCGCTGTTCTACTGGTCCACTGTCGCCTAGTGCTTGCTCAGCTGGAGCTGTTGGGTTTCCTGTATAATTCTATATATGGTTATATTACATAAGGTCTTAAACCTTACACTGTAAAGTGTCTTGAGATTACTTTTGTGATTTGGCGCTATATAAATAAACTAAATTGAATTGAACTAACATGCAGTTGATGTGATTTCTACGATTTGGTGAAAAGACTCAAACAACAGTGCTATATGCAGCCAACGATATGTATATATTATATATACATATAATATATTGATCTCAATAATCAGAGGAGTAATGCTGTATATAGTCCTATTCTCAAGTCAGTCTGACTGTTTCAAATGCATTAACATTCTGTAGATGGATTTTAATTGTGGCCTGTGTCCACACATAGAACACATTTGCAAACAGCTTCTACTCTATGACTTTCAGAGGTGTATAATGCGTCATTTGCCACTGCTGCTTTATCAGGCTTTCAAAGCTCAAACATTTTTAATAGATAATTCCATTTTCTGACTGACAAACAGGTGCCCATCATCACCTTGAAGAGCAAAGAGATGAGCTGCATGGTAACATATTACTCCACTCTGGAGACAAAGTTCACAACTTTGATGCGAGTCTTACGAGCACCCCTGCTGCCGTACATTATGTGAGCCCCAGCTGTCAACTGCCATACACAGAAGACATGATCAAACGTAAGAGGATTCAAGGTGAAAAACCTTTTTACTACCCCGTTGTTTGTGAGAGAGAAGATTGTGTCAAAAGAATAGTGCAGAAGAGCCAAGATCTAACTTGCTGCTAACTTACTGCTGTTATATAAAAAAAGGAGAGAAAATATCCAATGTCAAAGCTGTATTTAAGTTATTCTAAAGTCAACTTTAGTCAAAGCAGGATAAAAACATAAGTCATTCAAAGGGCAACTGAAAGAGTAATTATAACAGCTTTTAGCCAATTCTGTTTCTCTCACTCAAGGTGAGCACCTGGTGGTTTTAGTGTTGTATTGGACAGGGGTCAGCATGGAAACATTTATTGCTGACCATGATCGACAGCTCAGAACACATAATGAACCTCAGCTTGCTGCATATGGGATGATACATGGCTGCAGTCAGGTTACAGTGCTCATGCTGACCCCAGTCCACCACACATCTGGTGTTAAAGTTGTGCCGGATCAGTGTATGTTGAATTAGGCATTTCTAAACCAAATTCCATTCCTTTTAATAATGACATACTTTTTTGATCCCCTGTCTTTTACTAATTAAAAAGCTTTGAAATTTTCTAACAAAGGTTGATAGTTGATAAAGTGTTAAATAATGAATTTGTTTCAGCAGCAAAATCAGCTATTTCACAGAATCTTTATTGAGTGACCTAATTAAAACCTGAAATCCTCAGTGGACTTCCAGTTTGTTTATTTTTTTGGTTAAGTTCGAATGAATTTAACAGAAAACAGTGTGGATTGGTA
The DNA here is from genome assembly GCA_032362345.1 of Sandelia bainsii. NCBI lineage: Eukaryota > Metazoa > Chordata > Actinopteri > Anabantiformes > Anabantidae > Sandelia > Sandelia bainsii. Next base: position 16,134,608 of record JAUMHL010000017.1, read on the forward strand.
GATTGGTACCACTGGTTCCCTTCCATGTGACAACTGTGTTAGACATCATGTCTGGTATTAAAGCAGTTTTAACTTGCAATGTTTGACAATGTGAGAACACAAACTAATATGTACAATGTGACAGTGAACACTGGTTTAGACTTTATAAACTTCAGCAAAGTGAAAGCTCCTTTAAATGGCCTTAGTTAGAGCTATTAAATGATCCTTGGTAAAAGCAATACAAAGGTGAATAAAATGCCTCTGCAGCTACAATGATTACCAGTGGCAATGAATGGCAAAGTTTACAATGCGTAGTAAAGAAAACAATGGACAACTCTGTGTACAACATAAATTCAGTTTGTGACACCACTTTATTAATGCCAATACAGACTTGAGGTTTTCTGGTTTTTGGTCTGAGTTGAAAAATGCAAGGTACAACAATATCTGATTTCGAGTCATGAGTATTTCCTACATATTTGTCAATAAAACTCTCAGGTGTAGTACCTTTGAACTTAAAATAACTTGAACTTTCAATTATACTTAAAATTCCAATAATGGTATAGAAGTGATTGTGGGATCCTTATCTCCTGAGCAACAGTGGCTATTGATAGCTTATTGTAATTCCCAAATGTACAGGTTGTACTGTTGCACTGAACTGCAGAAATGGTAAAAGTACTATTGATCTGTCAGAGAACTGGGCTCTTCACCATGAAAATAACAAATAATATATGGTGTGTTTAGTAAACTTCAGTTTGTCAAGTGGAAAAATAAATATGTCTCCCTCTGCACAGCCATAGTGCTGGTAGTTTTTTTCAGCAAAGTTGGCTGAAATTCAGTCACTTGAACTGGAGTGAAGGGCAGAACCAGTTATTGGTATGCAGACTATGCTGGCGTTCTGTTTTTGGCAATATCTTTGTAGTAATACAAATGTTTGACGATTATGAATTTATTTTAAATCTAGAGATATTCTCACACCAAATACGCTGCTGTGAAAAAGTATTTTCCCCCTTCCTATTTTTTTCCCCATATTTGGGGTGGACTTTCTGGTGTGTTTTGGATCATTGTTCAGCTGCATAACCCAAGTGCGATTGAGCTTGAAGTCACAAACTCATGACTGGACATTCTCCTTCAGAATTTTCTGGTAGATCACAGGCTTCACGGTTCCATCAATTATGGCAAATCATCCAGGTCCTGAAGCTGCAAAGCAGCCCCAGACCTTTACACTACCACCACCATGTTTGACTGTTGGTATGATGATCTTTTTATGAAATGCTGTGTTAGTTTCACACCAGATGTAACGGGACGCACACCTTCCAAAAAGTTAAACTTTTGTCTCATCACAAAAAAACGGTTTTTTAATGGCAACTGGACTTGTTTTAGTTCCTTGACTACGTTTCACCCTCCATTCCAGAGGGCT
>JAUMHL010000017.1:16139503-16149877 GCA_032362345.1 Sandelia bainsii
TTGAGTCATGGCAACTGGACTTCTTTCTTGTAAGGTAGAGACGTTTCGCTCTGCATCCACAGAACTTTGTCGATCTGTGGATCTATGAGATCGACAAAGTTCTGTGGATGCAGAGCGAGTGCCTCTACCTTACAAGAAAGAAGTCCAGTTGCCATGACTCAACTTTCAGACATAATGGAAAGACCTGAAGTTAAGAAAATCAAATAGAAAAACTGAAATCACAGGCTCATCTAAAATGTGTGAATTTTATCATGGCAACTCATAATGTGACTCAGAAATGTGTATGCCCCCCACATGAGGCCATGAATTGTCCTGCACCAGGAGGAACCCAGGGCCCACTATACCAGCATAAGGTCTGACAGTACCTCACAGCAGTCAGGGTACCACTGGCTATACCATGGAGCTCTGTATGACTCTCCAAGAATGTGCCTCCCCAGATCATCACTGACCCACCACCTAAACGGTTGTGCTCGATGATGTTACAGGCAGCATAACGTTCATCACAGCATCTCCAGACTCTTTCACACCTGTCACATGTGCTCAGTGAAAACCTGCTCTTATCTATGAAAGGAATGGGACAGCTATGGTGGACCTGCCAGTTCTGGGGTTCTACACAGAGTACACATCTTGGTTGCTTAGCTGACTTAACACTTCAAATTCTGTTTTATCTATTTGGCATTAATTAAAATTCTTGTTTCCAGTTTGTTTTAGATTTGGAATTATGTTTCTATTTAGAATAAACAGGCAGGTAATTAATTTTAGAATATATTTGATCCAGCACCTACTGCACCAGGTTCAAGTCTTTAAACTGCCTAAGCAAACTGTCAAATAAGAAAAACCATGAGATGCAAGTGAAAGATCCGGAAAATGGTAGTAGTTTGATTTCTAAAGAATTTAAAATAGACAGCCCACTGAGAACTAGGATATTTTCTACTATCACTCTAGCACAAATAAAACTGGAAAGTTCACACTAAAATGTTGACTGACTTTAACTTCTTCCATCTAAAATCATTACTTTATTTTGCATTTCCTAACATTAGCTGAGAGACTACTTAGTTCTGTGTATTTATCAGACAATGCCTTCCACAAACTATAGTATACTTTTCAAAAGAGAAAGTCCATAGATTAATAATTATATTGTATACTGTACAGTTAGTTGCTGAGACTGTGTATATCTGCTTATAGGTATTGTACCATTTGGTCACTAAACAAAAAAGATCTTCTTTTCATACGAGCTCAAATGTCAGAGTGGTCTCAGTATTATTGCTCCTTTATAAGGAAAATTGGCTGTTGATTGGTCAAATGAATGTGCTGCTACACTCCCCCAGACACTGACCAGTCCTTTCAGGAGCCACAGCCACATAAGAGTACATCCACTGAATATTATCACCTCTCCTCAAGGGACAGCCTTTAAAGTCTGTCTAAAAAGTTGATAGATTTGAGAAAAAACAGTGCTAAAAAAGTAATTAGAAAATGGAGTCATGGGTGATAATATACACAGTCCTATCAGTGGTTTCACATTGTTTTATCACAAGTCCCACACTATGTATTCAAACATACAGGGTAGCCCAAGAGCATGTGCACACTGTGAAAAGGGTGAAAACCTTTTATATCCATAGTACACAAGTACACAGTCTACTTACTGTACACAGATGCAGATGAGGTTTTTGGAAAGGATACCAAGCTGTGAGGAAGATTTAATTCTTTGTGTGGACAAGAAGATCTTCACATGCTTCATTAGAAGTGTCAGGTCATGCAAAGCATCATCTTTCAATAACTTGAGGTAGTTGCCATATCTGTTGATAAAAGACACACAGACATCATGTAGATCATCACTTCCATCATGGGTTGAGTGTCAAATCAAAGAGCACTAGGAAAATTTAGCAGTAGATTTATACTTATTTATATTTTTGCTGCTGTTCATTATCAAAATCACATTCCTCTTTTCACCATATAAATAAATAAAAAATTTAAATAAAATAGAGCTGTATTACTGTGAAACTTATTACTTGTAGTCTCTCAACTCACATATTCGCCACCTTGTACATAATGAGAGATTTTCAAATTCAGAGACAAAGAAATACTTAGCTTCATGCGAAAACCCAGAAGGGCTCATCAAAACTATACTCAGCAAGTCCAGCATAGTCAGAATTAACTCAGAAAGTCTGACACAAATCAAGGATTAGTTATAAATTTATGCCCAACAACTTTTAATCCTCTAAGATGTACTCAGTGGGTTGTGCTCACTCTCTGTGTCCTGTTGATATCAAAAACGCAAACATGGCATTCAGTTTTTCTGAACTTGCTTTGAAAGTTTTCAGCTGCAAAGCTCCCTTCAGGGAAGGTGTTGAGGACAGAGTTATATCCACTATGTAACGTAGCAGAGGGGTGTCATTGAAGACGAAAACGAGCAGTGTGAGAACACTAACAAGTCAGAGGGCCTACTTATGGAGAAATAAAAAACAGATCAAGTATTATGCACACTGGCATCATTAGAGTGAAAACAGAGCAGCAGGAGAACACTTAGATACGGGTGAGGTTCAATACTAATGTAGGAGCTGAGGGGAATAATACACAAAATAATATTCCTGTGTATGTGGCAACATTATTTTCTGGTGCCTTCAACAAGTACCAACAAAGTGACTTTAAATACAAAAAATGTGTGGACAGACCATCTCATCTGTGCTTTCACAAAGATGTGGCTGCTAAACGGTTAACATCGGCTAACATCTCTTGTTTGTCGTGCTTCATTTGTCTGTTTGGAGACACTGTTTCTTCTATTACTTAAGCAATAGTCTGCTTCCTTTTTACTTCTGGTGCACATTTGCAGCTCCAGAAAACATTCCTTTTCCTCTGTAATTAAGAGGGACTGACACTAACACCTGGGTCTATATGTATGAGTGATGTGCTCAAAAAACTCACAAGTTCCAATTTGTATTCATAAAGTGGAATTTTGTAAAATGTGTATAACTCACACATACTAAGAACATGCTAACCACATTTTTAAAGAACAACAAATTGTTAGCATCTGTATGTACAAAACATGCGAAGGGGCATTTTACTTGGCTGCTGAACAATGTCCCAAGCCATGGTAAAACCATACCCACACCTTTGTTCCCCTCAGCTGTTTACTTCTAATTAACAAACCTTAGGTAATCGAAGCACAAGGCATTGCTGGGTATACAGTCTTGTTTTAATTTTGGGACAGAGGCACTGTCCAGACTGATTAACGCAGGTAATTATAAAGTAGAAATCAGTCCAAGCAATTTCACCGTAAGTGAAATTTAGGAAACTGAAGTATGCACATATTTTCACAATTACAAAAAATATTTATCTTTCATTCAATTATCAAACTTTACGTCCTCTGAAAAACATCTGGGAGTAGATCACCCTTTAGAGTAAATAGAATGAGAAAAATACAGCCCAAAATAGCTAAATCCAGAAATTTCAGGCACTTCAACTGCTTATTTTTTTGTGTTTTACAAATGTTTTTTTGTGTTTTACAAGTTGTTTTAGTAAGTAAAGTATTTTTTTAAAAATTAGACATGCAGTTACTAAAATAAAGTTTGCAGGCTTGAGTGCACCCAAAAGGTTCTCCATTCTAGTTTCCTACTATAATAGAACTGTGTTACATACCTGACACATGTGCTGATCCCCAGCTGTTCCACAGATGATAGTACAACACTCTTTGCGCTCTTCTCTTCTGCTGTAAAACAAAGTGATTAAAGAAGAAAGGTGGTTATTATGAAGCAAATAAATACCTACACAGGGGATATGGCTGTTCTGTACAGTGTAACACACAGTGTATTATAAACAAAAACACAACAATATGGCATTACTTGCCACCTTGTGTCTTCATAATTTATGTAGCTGGCAATTTTAAGGATCTGTAATTTTGGTAATTTCACACCAGCACTTGGTTTAGAGAAGTAGAAAAAAACACAATATGAGATTTTGAGCCTTGTGAGAAAGTTCTTTATCACATAACTTTGTGAGATACAGAATACTGAGACTATTGAGCTTTCAGCCTCACTAGCTAGTCTCATGGGCCCTTAGCACCATTAAGCGTGCATAATCATAAAAAGATATTAGTTTGTGAAGTTACAATTGTAATTGTGTGAAGACGGCGATGAATGAAGCAATATCTGCAGGAAGAGTGATATTTTGTTTTGGTAGATGTTTTGACTACTTCCTGGCATTGGGGAAACAGTATATTACTACATTTGTGGTAATGGAGCCCAGGCTTCTGACAGTTTATGCTAAGATAATGAGACAATTTTAACAATTAATATGAATAGTGTTGAGACAGACTAATTGTGCAGAAAGTATAATACAGTAGATGTAATCTATATGTTGAAGAGGTAATTCAACATTGTTACCGCTGAAAACTCAGAGCTGAGCAATGTGGATTAATTACAGCCCATCAAATCTTGTATTAATTGAGAGGAAATCTCTTTTGATGAGAACATGAGGCAGTGCCAGGACAACTAGTCCTGTATTTGCCTTCTTACCGTTCTCTCCTGACATATTAACATCACTAAAAACCTTGTGCTGATGGCAATTATAGTCTAATGGAGATGAATGTTCCCTTGTATTTATTGCCTCCCTCCTCATTCCTCTCTCCTACTGTCTCAAGAGTATTGTGCCACTGGAGTCTATTTTGCAGTGTAATAAGTATAATAACAACCATTTAACTTTTGTTAAAAGGAGCCATTGTTGAACTATGGCACATGCAATGCATCTCTGACAGTTGTGACTATCTGTTCTTAACTGCCAGGCAAAGTGACTGTGAAAGCTATGAAGACTAATATCAGGAATCTGCAGCTCTGAGTTTATTCTGCTTCCAGAATCCCTACAATCCTCTGTGCTTTAGTCAAATTAAAACAAAAGTAATCTTGAAACTCAAGACGTCTGCAGAATTAAGGGCTTAGGAGAATTAGTCTTTGTTATGAGACACATTAATGGAAAATCCTTTAAAATGAGCACACAATATCTACAATGAGTTTTTTTCAATCATGGCATGTGAAAACATCCACAGATCTGTGCTGTCTTAAAAGTAAATGGGAAATGGAGACTGCTGAGAATCAGGAATATGGTGTTACCAAGTTGAAAGCCCCAGAACATTTTACTTCAGATGGTTGCATCAACTGCTGTTTTAAGATCAAGAATAAACTCGTATTCTCAACTCTCAAGCTAACATAAAGCATAAGTCCTACAAGTGGTCAAAATATTCAAAGCCTAAACTTCTGTAGTTCCATGACAATAGAGCAGATGGGGTAGAAAGTAGAAGAAAAAAAATCTGCTACACACATTTTTATTCATAATTATGAAGGAGGTATGACAAGCCAATAAGCTTGGGGACCACTGTTTTGATTTTAACAATATATTTTTTCTTTTTTAATCTGGAGCTTTTATAATAATTTGTATGTAAAATCCTAATCTGAAATAAAGATAGATTATAAATATTATTACAAATACTGTACATGTAGTGGAGCAGAAACAGACTTGTACATTGCGTGGTATAGCCATAAAGAATCCCAACATTGTACTTAACTATGGTACTTCAGCACTGAACTCCATCACTAGAATCCACCACTAATTTCCTTATGTTTAGAGTCTGTATGTATGGTATTATGATTAAGGGTTTATAGGGCACTGTATTTAAATTATTCCAGTATCCTGTATGTCTGTATTAGCAGTACATTCACAGTATTCCACTTCGACTAGTTTTTCACTTTTATTATATACTTTTTAAAGCTTTGAAATTGCAACTATTGCATTTTCTTTAGCTATTCTCTATTTTTAGCAAGGTGCACTATCTTAAAACAAGAACAAGACTAAAGTGGTTTAACCAAAGTGGTGCGAGAGGAAAATCTATTTAAATAAGGATTCCTCATTTAGCGTAGATCGCCATCTGATATGTTAGGATCTAACAGTCACATAGAAGGAGCACCCTTTGTTTCCAGCCATCCAATTTCAACAGGCAGTTGAAATAAATGAGATTGCTGCAAGGCTGCCTTCAGGGGTGAAGGCCATGAAGGGTGAGGAGATACAACTCAGAACAGTGAACTGACAGAGGTTAATACTTGGTAAATGAGTCTGCTCTTTCAATACAATGGGATCACTGAAGTAGGGCAGAATAGCTGAAACTGTAGTGAACGTCAATCAAACAGAGGTGTCCACCGCCCACTCCCCCACCATGGGCACACACACACGTAACTGGCAGATTGCAGAATTCAACAAGAACCTTGAGAGCTGGCTGGTCTCCTCAAAGCAGTTTGATAGTTTACCAGACTTACTGCTCATTTCTCTGCAGTAATACCATGTATTACTTCTCATTTCATAGAATTATTCAGTTTCAACAGTGGTAAACTGAGAAATTGAGAAACAATGCCATAACAGGCTTTATCTACTATGGATTCCATTTTTTTTCCTTTTCAGTCTCTACACAGCTGTACACACTTTACAGTACATGATCACTTGCACTGTAAGTTAATGATAATTTGGCTCAATTTTATGTATCGTTTAAAGTATGTCCTGAAGTACAGAATATCAAAAACAAGATCCAAACCAGATTCATCAAAAGGTGTATCAAAAGTATTAACAATTTTGGATGTAACATCTGTGAGGATTATTTTCTCCAACTGTTCAGCATTAATATGTAACGTATGTAACAAGGCTGGCTGATATCTAAAAAAAAGTGAATGTCGAAGTAGAAAAATAAACTTTGAAATATGCGAGTGAACTTAGTAGTACCATGTAAATAAATCATCACAATAAACACTTCGAATTAAGATTCTTTATCAGTGTATCACTGCCTCAGAGGAGATCTGCCTTTGTGCTGATTGACTTAGAGTCAGCACTGATGAAAGTCATCCAATACACTGTGGGGTAGTATTTCAGTCTTTAGTGGGGGAAAAAAAGACTAGTTCTTTTTATCCTTACTGAAAAATGCATAATAAATAAGAGCACACTGAACACTTTCAACATACCCCCTTTAAACACTATTATTCATTATTTAAACCACATTTTTAGAAACACTGCAGACAGATCCTGCTTTTTAGTAGCTGTCATAATGCCACAAATGGTCTACTAACTCATAACATCTGATCCAACTAAATTCTTTTACTCACATGAATTCTCTCAAATGTTCACAATCAGTAGCTCTGGGACATTTGTCTGAATATCTAAACATACATACTTACAAAGCCTATTATCTTCTGAAATTTGCGTTTCTCATGCCCTGATTCCTACAACAAAAACATCATACAGTATACCATTTATTCATTACTAAAACTGCTTATCTCAGCTGTCATTGCATCAAACACAGGGTATACCCTGGACTGGTCGCCAGTTTTATCTCAGCGCTTACATACACAGTGCATTTACATGCACTTAGGTAACCAGGTTACATTCATCTTTCTAAAGTATGCTGAACAGGAAACCTGGTTTTTGTAATCAGGGTAAGGGGTTAAAGAAAGATTTCTCCCAGAGTCCAATTTCTCTGCCATGTACATGCGTAACCAGGTTCGTAATTGGCTTTTTACAAGAGCAGTCATAGTCATAGTCAAAATTGCTCTTTTTTTTAAATGGAGTTGGCGGATCCAGAATACATTTAAATAACAAATAAGATCAATTAGCCCCAGTCTACAGTTTAACTACAACTCTAAATTCATGGATGTATATTAAACCACTAAAAAACATTGCAACACATATAGTATGCATGTCTTGTGTGACATAACAGTTAGTTCTAAGTAGCAATGTTTTATATAATGTTGTACTAAAATATTTATAAACATGATGAGATTGCATATTTTGTACGAAGTCAGAGAAACTGTTTATGGCTAAAATAAACACAAAATCATGTTTCTGTGTAATCCACTAAATTAGATATAAAAAAAAATCAAGCTACAGTACTTTATCACATTGAAGCAAAAACAATTTTGAAACTCAATATTGCCATAAATCAGGCCTGTTCACTGATTTGCAACAAAACACACAATGGCCAAATGAAACCAGAGATATTTAAGGAATACTCCAGATACCACAGTTTCTACCAACGTAGAAAAATCTCTGACAGTTGAAGTTTCATGGTGTACCCACTACTTGGAACAAACATCCAGAACTAACAGTTCTTTTAAATTGAGACTTAAACTTTTTTGTTTACTGATGCCTTTAAATAGACATTTGCAAAGGTAAACCATTAGAATCAAATGACAAAAAGACTTGCACAAAGGTAATCTGTCAACATTAGAACTCTACTCAAGTCTACTCTAGTCTCAACAAGGTATTTGCTTTGTAAACAGTAAACAAGACACACACAGCATTAGACAACATAAGAATGACACTGAAAAAGCAAAAACCAAGGTGTGGGTCAGTTCCAGCACAATTCCTTGTGTACCTAAGGTGCAGTGTGCATGTGGAATCTAATACAATTCCTTGGGGGGGTGTAGTGGTTGGTTGAGCTGCTTGTGGAGGAGTATATCCCCACTTTTTCTGGGAGGCCTCCTTGCAAGCTGAGTTTTGCTATAAGCCATGGTCTATTCTTGTTGTTGCTGTATGTGTAAATGTCTCGGTTGGCACACACGTCCCTTACAGAATCTGATGTAAGATGTCAGATGTCAGTCAGTTCAGGCTTGCAGCTGCAGCTTCAAAAGCAGACAACAGCTCTTGCTTTTTCCTCACTGGTCCACCTCTTCATAGACTTTAGTTTTTTGATTTTAGTTTTTACTTATACAGAACAGAGGACAGAGAGATAATCATCTTCAGTATAGTGCAGCAGCAGTCCAGTGTATTAAACTGCTGGGGCAGTTTATGTGCTGTCTGTATTTGCTTTAGTAATTAGAAAATGGAGTCTAGGTGTTTTTGCTTCGTACATTATGTACTGTATATGTGTGGAGAAAAAGATGAAATTACTTAGTTTTAAAAGTGACATAGGAAACTGGACACATCTTTAAAGGTATTGCTGAACCAGATAACCTGGAAGATTTATGCAGAGTCATTTAGTTGTCTATTACAATCAGCAGGTGTCAATCAGACTTTTACTTGTTCTGCAATATATATGCTGCAGTTTTTTATAGCTATCATTCCGGTAATGTTATTTCAGTATTTCACACCCACTTTCCTTCTTTTAATAGATTAAGTGCCCCTGCTGGTTACAATATAATAGAGTCATATTTAACTAAGAGTTGGGGAGATTAGATTTATTGTAAAACAATGATTAAGGTTAAAAGTCTACTTTGTGATTAATGGACTACAGTATTTGCCTGGAACATGAGCAACAACTCCAATAACACTACACTTGTGTATTTTGTTATTTAGATCATATTTCTCAGCTTAAGTAAATATGTAATTCAGTTATATCTACAATTAAAACTTTTAACAGTAGTGAAACATACTCTTCTAATGTTTTATATTGCCACCATCTAGGAAACAAGCTATGACAATAGACTTTGTATTTCCATAAAAATTAACTTAAACTGCTAAAGTTAGTTAAATTTATGTGTTTGTGTAGTATAGGCTGGGAGACCTACTTAGATTGAAAATAATTGTTGGCTCAGTTGGGTTGAGCTGGAAGTAACAGGTAAAAAGGATGATTATTCTTACTAGAAAACTGAACTCTACCACTTGATCTTTACTGACACTGCCACACTGCACATCTTCTTTCTTGTAGTACAAAACTTATATGAGGTCACTAAACTACAAGAACAGGTGAAGAACAAACCTGTGTTCACTTGAAATAAAAAAGCAATTTACTGCCGCAAAGCCTCTTATGGACAATGTGTTGTCCTTGGAATGTGCAGAGCCAAGAGCTTCATTACCATGCTGAATCTTACAAGACACACTGACACAGTAGTGCTGCCTTGGGGCTGATGTGGCTCAGAGGTAGAGCAGGTCATCCACTTATCACAGAGTTGGCAGTTTGAAGTGTCCTTGGGCGAGACACTGAACCCTAAGTTTCACCCAGTAGACCGGGCCAGGCTAAGCCAGGGCCTTATATGGCAGCTCTGCTGCCATCGGTGTGACAGTGTGTGAAAATGGGTGAGTGTGAGGCAAATTATTAAGATCTTTGTCCAGTCCACTTATGATCCATTTAGCATCTTCGGACAGTCTAACACACAAGTTAAATGGGAAGTACTGTAAAACATAATACAATGGTTATGTGAGGTAAAACTGAATAACACTCTGAAGATGTGACGACTTCATGGCAGTAGGGAAGGTCCTCCTACAGTATATACTGCAAAGAAGTCTGATCACTGAGTCTGGAAGAACAAACTAACAAGATTCGTTCTGGATATAGAGTAAATCATAGTACAGAAACGGCACTGGTCAAAGTCACCAATGATCTTCTCTTAGCTTCAGACAACGGACTTC
>JAUMHL010000017.1:16149977-16168232 GCA_032362345.1 Sandelia bainsii
TATACTTATATTCTGTAAGGTCTTAAACCTTACAATGTAAAGTGCCTCGAGATGACTTTTGTTATGATTTGGCGCTATATAAATAAAACTGAATTGAATTGAAGATGCCACCAATTTGCTAATTTTCTCCTCAGTCATTACTGTAAATTATTTCCTTTTACTCTACATAAATTGAATTTGGGTTCATTGATTCCAGTGTTTTAAATCAGTGACAGTCTAATTATTACAATGTTACTAATCAGTGCCAGATTGCTTCACAGACATTATTTGAGCAGGGGCATTTAGCACAGTTGATTCAATTCAAGTGTAATTTTTCATTGTGTTCACTGAATTGATTTAAAACATACAGTTCTGTGTACTGTGATTATTCAATCTAATACAGTATGTCATATATTAGTCATATTTTGTTAGACATAAAAAAGTAATTGCTGCAGCATATTGGATGTAAAACAAGCAGGACATAATTTTTTGTTACTACTACTTGTAAAAAAAGGAATATGTATATTAAATATATAAATACATATAAATATAAATAAATATGAAATTAGCACTTTATTACCTTTAGGAAAATGTAGTTTAGAAGACTTTTCTGAATATTGGCTAATTAGCTTTTTTTTTCCCTTTCTGGTTGCCGTTGGTCTGATCAGGTTGTTTTGCCCACTGGCTACCAAACAAGCAAACCTGCTGAAGTCATTAATTTGTTTGAACATAACATATTTTAACCCGGGGAAGAAAACTGCTTTGAAAATGAAGTGAACTCTCTACTGTTTTTTAACACCGTTTGCCAGTCCACAGGGACTGCCCGACTTCGATATGACACTGAAGAGTTCCGGCAGCTAGGAGTCCTCAGCATCTCAAGACAACTCTCATCCATCCAGTATGTTGCTACCACCTGATACCTAGTCTGCTGAGCTTTTTGACTACCTCAGTGACTTCCACAAGAGAGGTCAGCAATGCTTCACCACAGTCTAATCAATCTGCCTCCTATTCAGGGGGGTGTATCACTCAGACAGTGTCTTTTCCACTGCCTAGAGATATACTCAGTCAAAGTCAACCGTTTCACTCCTGAGTCACCTGGGCTTGGACTGTCCAAGCTTTAAAGATTAACCCACTAACCTATCCCTCCATTGTAGAAAAACTTCCTTGGAAAATTGAATTTGAAGTCATGCTATCTTAAATCTATTTTTAGAGACCAAAATCACAAATTTTTCCTCTGCTGGCTTCACAATCTGCACAACATGACACCCTCTATCTTTAGATGCTCAATTCAGGCCCTATACAACTGTGTGCTCCTGCAGCCCTTCCCCTTCATTCACACCACTCAATAAACCACCATAGTAGCTGGTAGTTACCTGGTTAGCATGACCAAAAACATACCAAACCGAGAACATACCAAATCTGCCTCAGATACACCCATAATCTTGTTGGTGTGCACATTCCCCCAGGTCTGGGAAAATAATTCTTTGGCTTAAGGTGTGTGTGTGTGTGTGTGTGTGTATCAGAGGTATCACTCAGTGGAAATTGTATACCGTTTAAAACAACTGATGTATTCAAACTGTCTTATATGCAAAAATTATTTTTATGTCACCTTCATGTGCCAGAAAGTAACAGGAAGAGAGGCAGAGACAGAAGTCAGATTTATGGTATGTCAGTACAAAGAATATGGACTGCTTCACAGCTCGAAAGAGTGCCCTTAAGTTATTTTCCTTTGTTGAAGTTGTCAGGAAGAAAAGTGAATGTTTTGCACTTCGGCACTGACCTTTGTACTGAGCCGGAGAGAAGAAACACTCTGTGGCAGAGCTGGATAGATGGGCCACAACCTTCTCCAGAAGGTCAGCTAGCACTGAGGAGAAAACACAAACATACTGTATAAAAATGCAAGAACAGCTATAAATATTGTGTTCAAAGGAAATTCAGTTCAAATATGTTAGCTACTTACTGTAAGTCCAACTATTTTTATAGTATGAATAATATCCTGTTGTGAATTATATTACTAACTAACTAGATTTGAAAAAAAAACTTTGCCTCTATGACAGAGTACCATGTTGTACAGAGTACAGAGTACCATGTACCTGTTTATTGTAGTAATCACATTGTTTGTAAAATTAATGCTAATGACTAACAGCAATAACTAATATAAAGACAAATTAAGCGGCCTTACTGACAAATTTTTGTCTCTGACACCAAGTTCAGCTGTAAAAACGCATGTACTGTACCCTGATAACATTGGTTTTAGCATTGTATCACACAGCTGTACAAATACAAATATTACAACCCAACCTTACTTAATGCATAATGTATTTTGCATTATGTTTTACTTACTACCCATTTACTGTAATTATCATTAATACTTTTCAATGTCTTCCTGGTGACAACTTACTGATTCTTACATCGAACAACATCATATTTTCACTTTACATCTATTTAGTTGGTAGACAACAATAGATCAATGGGAAGTCATTTAGAATGATTGCCACATTGCTGAATTTCTAATTCCAAATACTTCAAATACTTTACTATTAACTGCATACTGTACATGTATGTGAATTAAACAATATTTAAAATCCTTTGTTGTTTCTCTTGATGATAACACGTTATATTTAATAAATGACAGAAACATAATTCCTAATTTGAAACGTTGCTTACCGTGTTATTTCAAGTACAAATATACTAAATGTACGTCTAATCTCTTAGTTGTGTATTTTCTATACATTCAGTTGCCAGTTTATTAGTTAAAGCTAAATTAGTCTAATGCAGTCTAATAAACTAAACTGTCCTAAACTAATAAATCAGACCTTCATGATGTTTACAGTGTTGTCTTCTTATTATAACTATTTTAGGCATGTTTGGTTATATTGTATAGTAGTTTGCCATGATGTTTAACTGTAGTATTTTATACTAAAAGGTATAAATATTTTGTCTACTATCACTGATATAATGATGGCATGTAGTAAATATCCCTTAATTTCCGAATTGCATTAACTGAGACCAGCGGCTCTTCTATTTGATTCACAGCACTCAATTAATTTCATATACTTCAGTGTCTTTTTTATTCACATTCTAGTCTGGGACTATTTATAGCTACTTCCTTCTCAACAACTGCTTTTCGCTCAGTTTAAGTTAACCCATAATTTGGCCCTACACTTAAAAATGAGAAAATATAAAATATTACCTGCATTAGCAGATATCATACAATGCCAATCAAGATTTTTTATGTTATTAAAAAATAGCTTATTGTTGAGATAAAAATGTTTTTTATAAAATATTTGAGTATGTTAGCTTGAAGACTTCTCATGCAGTCCCTCTTTCTCCTCCACTGTTTAAAGTCAATACAAAAACGTTCATATTAAGTGTTAAGTGGTATACTGTAGGATGTTAATGAAGTCATGTTCATGCAACTGCTTGAATGCTCAGTGCAGCCTTGCACTGGTTGCCAGTTTAGAAAACATAATGAGCATTGATTACAGTATTCAAAGTGAAACTAGTGACTGTGCACTAGTGAATGTATCTCACTGATATATTGTGGAGACAAATTAAGCAGTCAATAAGCTGACAAGATAGTGAAGCATTGAGCATCCAAACAGTTCTAATCATGAGCATTTTGATGAAGAGATAGTATAGTTAAATCATTTTCATCTTGCAGCTGAATAGAAGCCTGCCGAAGACAAGTGTTAATCACAGCATCTACATACACAGAGCTAGAAATGTTCCTCTTTTAATGTTTCTTAAAAAGTGTAACGCTACATTTTGTATGGTTAATGACGTGCCAAAAAATTACACTTCTACAGCAGAGTGAAGCTCAACAGATAATAAATCTTGATCGTAGTCTTTCAGTGAAAAGCCTTAAATGAGTGCCACAGAGCGAAGAGTGGATGATTTTATAGGCTGAGTTCAACAGTGTACTGATGAAAGGAAGCAATCACCGCACAGTATATGCATTAATCACAAATTGTCAGCCCTCATTCATTGAATGTATTTTTGTCCTCCTTGAATCACAGCTATTTACTCCTACATAGCAAATGTAGGTGTTAGTGCTTTTTCACAGAGTGTCAATGGCAGTGATGATGAGTTCAAAAATGTTCATGAACATAAGATCTAGTATGCAATATTGGTGAGGAGGTGTGCGTGGTACACCTGCAGCACAAAAGATGATATCAGCAGATAATGCAATTACATACAGGATCCACTGTGTAAATGTGTATACAGTTGCAGTCATGGACATTCATACACTTGAATGAATACACATGAAAGTCCTTTCATTCTGAAATCAACACAGGGTCATAAACATGCAAACTGTAGGTAACACCTAACATTTGCTTAAATGTCCCTTAGCAAATTTCACCTTTTGCAGGCAGTTTTTGTAAGCATCAACACGCTTCTGGTAGAGTTCTGGTTGAATATTTGACCCTTCTTTTGGCAGAATTGGCTTTTTTGGTTGTCTGGAACAGACCTGACTTTTAAGATCGGTCCACAAATTTTCGATAGGACTGACGGCAGCACTTTATGAAGGTCATTCCAAAAGCTCAGCGTTACCCTGCTTTATCCATTTCACAGCCAGCTTTGATTTGGGCTTGTGGTCATTGCCCTGCTGGAACACCCAGTTGTGTCCAAGTTTCTTAGCTGATGGTTTGAGGTTATGCTTAAGAATTCTGAGGAAATCCACATTTTTCATTATTCCATTCACTTTATGCAATGCACCAGGCCCACTAGCAGAAAAACGGCCACAGAGCATGATGATGCTTTCACCATGCTTAACAGCTTGTGCAGTGTTCTTCGGGTGTAATACATTACTTGTACTCCTCCAAACATACCTCTCTTCAATGTGACCAAACAACTCAGTCTTTGTCTGACCATAAAACTCAGTTTTTCCTCTGGCTCAGTAAAGCACACATATTGTCAACTGATTTTAGGTGCTATTACAATATGTATTTCACACTGAATCCAAGCAGTGAACTGATTAGTATTCTCAGCTACCATTACAAGCACTCCAATAAGTTCATCCAAATCATTCAATCTGCAGAACCATTTGATTTTATTCTCCCACTCTCATCATTTCTTAAGATGTTAACTTAAGACCCCATTTGGACAGTGCAATCTCAAACAAATTCTAAATGCAGACACAAAACCTTTGAGACAATCCATTTGCTCAAGTTGAATATATAATATCCACTACTCCCAAATGCAACTACTTCAGCAAGCTCTCTGAAAGTAATCTCTTCTCTACAGTGTCTGATATTTGAAAATGTATACTGAAATTATATGGAAATTATCCAGTAGAGCAACAGAACATGTTGCTCGAGGAATCGAGAAAAGTAGCTTCAGCAAATTTAACAATTATAGTACAGTTACAGATACATATTATGCTTGTATAATGATGTATGCGACAAATAAATATTGTGTAGAAAATCCTGCAACAAGGCAAATCTGCAGCTACCCAGTGATCCAGTACAGTAGCTTACCCCTTCCAGTTAAGACATTGGGTTTGGAGGTCAAGACTTCGCAGTACTGTCTCCGGCAGATCTCCATCCAAACCTCCTCATCCTTTGTGTCCTTAGATGATGCCAGAAATGCACTGACCTCAGAGCCTGTACAAGCAGCAGAGACTATATGTGAAAAATCACAATAATGTACAAGTTGGCATCTGTAACTTCATCAACACTGGTCTTACCCTGTGAGGTATGTTGGATCTTTGGTGGGTCCAAGATGTAGCAGTGAGGTAGAGGGTAGGTTGAAAACATTGGCCAGGGGTAAGGATGTTCTCCCTGAAAAGAGCAGACAAAGAAAATCAGTTAATTACTGATCACCTCATTACAGCCTAATGTAATAAACAAATATTTCATTTCAGCATTTCAAGCATATTCATCACATGCTTAGAATGTAACTGTGGCAGTATACAAGATGGCTTGTTGCTTCAAATCCTTAATGATTCATGATATTTGCATCATTTTCTTTCATTAACTTCTGGCTGGCTACATAGTTATTATACCCGTTTATGACTTTGCTGCATTATTGATGTGTCATTGTTAGCATTTATTTGTAATTTAATACACAAAAAAAAACTATTGTAATGTTTGATAAAACCTTTATAAAAAACATTTGAAGCTATGAATAGCGTAGCGCGGTTAAAAAGTGACATGTGGGTGAATTCATTACCGAGCAATTGTTTAGCACTAAGCTGGTAGCAGTTCATCAAACTGTGTGCTTGTTTATATTTGTATGCTGGCAGTTTCAGCCATTTAGTGGTTCAGTCATTACATATGTGTTAGCATTTAAATTTCTGAGAAACCATAATTTGAGTCATAGCTCAGCATGTAACTCACCAAATTAATAATGTGCTCTAAATGTTAATGGGTTTTAGAAAACCTGTTTATGAGTTCCAATTGCCTGTGCCCTCTATTCATGATAAACCCTAAGGGTATTTGAATCTGCCACTCAATAGATTTCCTTTTCTGACAAAGACGCACAGAACCCTCTATATTAAGATGACACTGATAACAATATCAGTACATAACATACAGAATAAGAACTGTGTTTTTCCAAATTTTGTCAATGAAAATATTCTCTGAGGGGAAATCATGTTCCATTACTGTAAAAAGTTGCCACACAAGGTTACAAAGCCTGATAACAGGACACAGGCAAGATGGGTATCCTGGAAAAGACACAATCCATAAACTTTGTTTTATTAAAAACAAAATGACCAGAATGTAAGTGATTTAGACTAAAAATACCTGAATAACCCTTAAAATACCAATTAAAAACCAAATTTTAATTATCCTGAACTGGCAAAAAAAAAAACTAAAACCTCTAGACTAAAGTCTTTTTGGCATCACGTGGTCCTGCACACAGGCCAAACTTTGAACAGGTAACAGTTTTGGCCACAATGTGTACTAGTTAAACTATAATTTTTATTATTTTTTAAAATTTTATATTTAAAATAAAACAGAAACATGACCATGTCTGTGAATTTGTCTTTGGGTATTCTTGTCCCATGCAGAAATACATTAACAGTTAAACAATTGACATTTATTTGAATTAGCATATTTGTATTGAACAATACTGAAAATGTCAGAAATAATTGTTTTAACAAAATGATGCTTCTCTTTTCACTAAAAATGGTTTCTTTTTTCTTTCGTTTGTAACCTTCACAGAAAATTTGTGTTATTTAAAAGCTCTGTACAACAGGAGAAATAAAAGATGAGTAAAAAACCTGTGAAACATGAAGGAAACACTCACTAAACTAATTTACACTCTATGCTTTAGAAATCTCTTTCATATCCTTTCCTTGACATCAGCGTAAATTAGTTCCTGTTATTCAGTCAGCATAAACAACACCTAAATAATTGATATCTATCTCAAAACATACTGAGTAAATAAGGCTGCAACCTTGAAACAACAAAACCCAGCTGGAACTCGGTCGGACTCTTTTCATCCATAATAAAATTATCAGTTGCACAAAGTCAAAATAGAAATGGATGAAAGGAATTGTGAGGGTTGGATCAGGACCACAGTCAAAATCAAATGACATATTTGCCTAAAGGGGCTTTATAATCTGTACAACATACAACACTTTCTGTTCTCACACTCTTAAGTCAGACTAAAAATGTTAATGCAAACTTAACAAAGATCAAATTTGTGTTAAAGACAAATGACATGTAATTCTGTGATTAAACAGGTGATGTCTCTCATGACTAAAGAATAACAAAAAAGCCAGATGTAAAAATAAGCAATGGTTAGTTTTGTCTGTCTTACAAAGGTTTTGCACTCATTTTTGGAAAACAAACTGTTGACTATTGTGAAACAATGTAAACAGTCAAGCTGTTGCACCAGTTGTGACATGTCAGTGTGTTTGTGTTCTGCAAAAGATACTGAGGAAAATAATATTTCACCAAAAGATGGTTGATACTGAAATATCAAGAAAGCATCTGTCATCTCCTGGTTCACAATTGTTTTCATGCGTATGTGTCATGTAGCTGGTTCATTAAAATGGTCCATTTATGGCTAGCAAAGGTGACAAAGAAATAAAGCATTTTGTCCATCATTACTCATTGCTACTTTTTCCATTTTATTCCATCAGTGCTCAGTCATCGTTTTCTTTTATGCAAAAATCCTTAAATGGCCAAGAACTGTCAATTCACTCGACAGAAGAAAATAAATCATACATTGTACCAATTCAAATCCAGAGTGCAATGGAAAGCAGAGCATAGCTGACCTCTTGCAGGGCTCGAGGGGGGAGCCTCCTCTCAGACGGACCTCCCACCACATTAACACGAACCAGCACATGATTCCTCTCCACTGATAGACTGTCTATAATGAAGTCCCTGAGAAGTTTTAGAAAGACAGAGGAAATTAGACAAAAGCAAAGGTGTACTAATAGTTACAAAATGAGGATAAACTCGTGCTCTGATGAATAAAACGTTGACTGAGATTTGTGAACTATGGCATTTCTCAAAATGAGAAAAAACCTAAAAATTAAAAAATTAAATATTGAGGAAAAAATAACTTTTGACCTGTCATACTGATACAAACATACATGTACAACACTTCAAACCTTCCCCGTAAGTTCATTTTTTAAGTCACATAAAAGATTTTGCACAGAGCCTGAAGCCAGTGAATGAGTGCCACAATATCACTAGTGTGAGGTGAGTTAGAAAAGAAAGAGAAGGATTTCCATGTTAGAATTTCAGATAAGATCAGAGAATGTTCCAATTATAAAGGCACTTTAGGGTCGAAGGGTGTCAGCCTTGGTGGATAGTTCTTACAGCTGAAGCAATTTGGACTTAAAATTGGTAATAAAAAGAGACTATTTTCTTGTACAGGGCTCTTTCCAAAAGCATATTTGCCACAAAATGTAATTTGCATACATTTTTTAATGAATAAAATACAGAAGTCATCTCTTTCATGGCTCAAACTTCTCAAAAGTAGTAATAAAATGTGCAGATTGCCCTCACAAAGTAGTTTTGGTTATCATTGTTTTGGTCATTGATATTGAAAAGGTCAAAGAAAATAAAGAAATAATGAGAGTTAGGGGGAGAGAATTACAACTAAAAGTAGGGTAAATGCAAAGTCAGCTGCCGAAAAGTAAAGTTTAGGATGACATTGAACAAAATTAAAAAAGGAGGGAAAAGAGGAGGTTAAAAGGAAAAGAAGAGATGATGATGTCCATGATGATAATGGGAGCATGAGGGCGAGAGAGGGCAGGAAAGGAGACGGGAGAATAAATTAACAAGCCTTCAGTCTCTGAAATTGAGCCAGTGCTGAGACATGTGATGTGAGTTGGCATTTCCAGGGCCATTTCCATTCATAACCAATAGCCATGGCTCTGCCACCCATTACAAAGAGAGGGCTCTGAAACACCTATTACCAGAAATGGCCTTTTCACTTTCTCTCTTCTTTATTACATTTTATTTGTGACAAGGCAAACAAATAAACAATTTCTCATCCTAAGCAATGATTAAATTTGGAAGTGGTCTGTCATATCAAGATGATGCAGAGAGGAGAAAAAAGCTTTTAGTGTGTTGCATGAGAAAGAATGACAATGTGAGATTTGAATGTGCTCAATGTGGAAACTATTAAAATGTCTAAATATCTGAAAAAACTTCCTTCAGTTCTACTGAGCTCTGGCTGGATTAAATATACTTTGAAATGTCCAGAAAAGCCATCATAGGGTAAATTAAAAAAATTAAAAGGATAAGTCAACATTTTGGAAAATACATTTACTTGCTTTCTTTCTACAAGTTAGATCGAAGATTGACATCACTTTTGTGTCTGTGTCATGAACAGAAAAATATTAATGACATTGTTGGCTTAGCAGCTTAATACCGACAGGTTTTTATGACTAAATGACATTATATTATAATGTCTATATGTCTTGTGGCTATGCTACAATTTTACCAGGTGTGTCAGCAGATAAAAGGAAATATGAAAAATGCAACCTGGCAGTATGTGTAGAGACATAATGTGTGCTGCCTGAGTGTCTGGCATGGAAACAAGTTTATCTTTAGTTGTCCATAGGTGAAGGCCTGTTTTGACACGGATCTTATCTGTTGCCATGTAGTGAAGCTGAGAATTTCTTTAAGTCATGTAAGCATCGTGTGATTCTTTACTATAAATATGGCTCACATAGAACTGTTCCAAATTCCAGCCTCTCTGAATGTCTACCTTCTCCCCAAGTTCACACCACAGTTGTCAATAAAGCCTGAAATGAGAGTCCAGTCCTCCATCCAAACAGTCTAACAAATGGCTTTGTCCATTGTGGAAAAAAAAACACCTACTAGCGCCTTTAAATCTAAATAATTAACCCATTATACTGCATCTTATTAGTTTTATCCATTTACAAAAGGAATGAAGTAAAGGAAATCATTCAAAATTTGTGGTTGTAAGGGGGGTTAGGTAACATAATTATGTCCTGGCCAACAACAGGTAGACACAAACCGTGAACAGCATCTGAGTCTTGTCACCACAGTAAGTTTGTAAAGTGGGGCATTCTCATGCCTGGTCAGAAACCAAAACCTACACTGACAGAACACCTCAAGAGCCAAAAATGGTCCAGAGACGTGCTGAGCACAAAGATCAACAGCTTGTCAGAAAACGGTTGCATGAATGAAATCAACATAAACACTGAGCTTACATTTTTGTGTGTAGAGATTTAGTGCAAGATAGTGCTGGAGGTGTCTACTTTAACATAAAGAGTCTAGTCATTTCCCACCATTATCAGACTCATGCTAAGCTAAACTAAGCTAAAGTGCTCTCTGTTCCAACTCCATCCTTAATGAACAGCCACAACACAATACGGATCTTTTTATGTCACTTACAGCAATAAAGTGAATGATTCTAATGATGATATCTGAATTTCCCAAAATACGTTTTCTCCCAAAGAAAAGTTTTGCCTTTCTGTAGTATTGTCCGTGCAGTCTCTCTTTATGTTGTCATTTTATATTAAATTAAAAATTTTCATCTCGTCAACAACATGCATGAAAAGACCAAAACCAAAGACATCAGTTTTACTCTCTTTTCAACTTCAGTGACATCCATCACAGTGTTATGTGCTTCAGTTATTGTTACTATCACAGACTTGGCTCAGATGTTAGGGACAGTGAAAATACATTACATTCTTATTCAAAACATTGTTTTATAGCATGGGATCTTGTCATTTTAATACAATATTGTATTTTAGACATATTGTGCTTATCTCTGTGAAAAACACCACCGTTTACTGTACATACCACAATAAAGCTAAAACTCCCAAACAATACATTTTCAATTATTTTCAACTATTTATTAGTTCCTACCCGTCGTTGCTGTCCAGCTCAATGACGTTCTCCTTCTGGCTCTGCAGCAGCACGGAGCAGATGTTGTACTGGCTCTCCAACAACAGAAATGAGTCCAGATTACAGCAGAGTACACTGAGAAGTCTGCAAAACATACATAAACAGTACATTAAAATATGTAAAGCACTGGTATCACAAGATACTGTATCAAAACAGTTAAGACCATAATGTAATGCATACTGTACTGTAACAAGCAGACAAACATGCCATTTGTACTTTGGTTGTCCATTTCCCCTGTTGTATGTCTGCAAGTGCTGGATCAGTCAGCAAATTTTTCCCCAGTAGCCCTCTGTAGCCAATTGTAAGCTTTGTTAACTAGAAACCCTTGGGAAAAGCTTCATGGTTCATTTTCAGTTGCTGGTAATGACACCAGGCTCAAGCAGGCTGTTAAGCTCCAGCAGCAATTTGAGACACTAAAAAGGCAAAGAAAATTGAGTGTGTGTAAAGGCTGTGTTTTACACAGTTCAATACCTAAAAGAGAGGGAAAGTTTTGTAAACTCTTTGATGAATACTTTATTTAAAACAAACTTGATCTGAATCTTAGTGTTACTACTGATCGCAGTTGTATAAGTAACTATTTTTGTATTTTAAAGGAATTATAGTGTAGGTAGTATAATCATAGAAATACTAGGGAAACAAGAGTTGTAATCCCAATTTCACTTTCTTACCGTCTTCTCCCATCAGCCCCAGAGCTAATCATAATTTAGACAGCATTTACGTGCTTATTAGAAAGGTCCTGTATGTGTCACCAGTGTGTAGCATTAATCACAACAATCTAGTTAATGTTTATTGTCTTCCTGCTCTCCAGACTGCTCCTGCAATTAATTCTGTCAAAATTAGTCTGGCATATCAAGCTTCTATCAAATGAGTTTTCTCCTCATGTCAGACGATGCCAAGTGGACTAAGCAGTAGCACTGTACATATGAGAATGGTTATAAATATCTCCCCATCTCTTTTTTAAAATTTTTTACAAACATTTTACAATTTAATATACAACAAACAACACAAAACTTAAAATTACGAAACTGTTCCAAGAAGTACAGGAGCAGATCCCACTCTCACATCTGTAAAGTACAATATGTAGTGATTATGTACATTCAAAATTAGACCTACCAACACCTGTAAAGCTCACTACTTCATACACTGTATCTCACTTGCTTAATCAGAACACAAATGTAAAAAAAACTAAATCAAGCTTGTGGTTTTAAAATGAGTTACATGATGTAACTATTTCTTAGACAGCTGTCGTTGTCTGACTAATACTAAATGTACATTTTACCTTTGTGTATAGATTAAACCGTTTAATTCAGACAGCTGTGTGGAGATGCGCACACTTCACCTGTTTGATCTCTCAGGCTGTTTTTACGCACGGTCACATGGACAGAAACAGCCTTATTCACAGACATCGCTGAAGTCTGTTGGTTAATAAATCGAGAGCACGGATTACTAAATGTGTCATACAGCCTCTTTGAAGCCCAGTGTGTTCCTCTCTGGCTGCTCAAATAAAGCCACAAAATCATCATAGTTTACAGGTGAACTGTTTCCGCTCACTGGACAACGTCTGACCGTCATACTTTTATACACTTTACATCTCCATAAACATTATTAACAGCATTAGAGTCACAACACCGCATCCCGAATTACAAGTGTTATCTTAAGTTAACTATACAGTGTTTTCATTCATATGTTGTAGCTGAAATCTGGTATCTGGATGTCTGTCATAAATTAGAACCATGTCCAGTTTTGTTGGGGACGTTTAATTCAGACACGAGTAGACGATCCCAAAGGTCGGTAATAACGAGGCTAAATTGATTAAAGTTGGTTCCCACTGACACTCAGAAGGCAGACAGCTGGGTGCGCACACTTCACCCGTTTGACCTCTGTTGGTTGATCAGGATGTAATGGTAATCACCTATTTCTGAATCCAGAGTGAGCTAACGGGTGATCTCATGTGTGAAGTGTGTGCATTTGCGCACAGCTGTACAGCTGTCTGCCTTCTGCGTGTCAGCGGGAACCAACTTCAATCAATTTATTGACATTATTACCAGTGGTGAAACGGAGTCATGTGATCATTGTTGCTACGTCTGATTGGTGAAAATAATGCGTAGAATAAATGGTAAAAATAAAAGTAACGAGTCGAGTGTTGCCCAATGTAGCGAAGTAAGAGTAGTGTTTCTTCTTCACAAATCTACTAAACTAAAAGTAAAACGTATAGTACAATAAAACTACTCCTAGAAGTACATTTTTTTCAAAAAGTTACTTAAGTAAATGTAACGGAGTAAATGTAACTCGTTACTACCCACCTCTGGTCATAATGGTGAGCCAAATATTTTTTGAGGTGGTACCCAGTGTAAAATGTTTGAGAACCACTGGATTCAACAAATAAAGATACATCATTTTAACAGTAGGCACAATGTTATTTTTTAACTCTTGAACAGACCCGCTACAAAATACTGAACAGTACTTATTTAAATGTACTGTCATGATTCAACACCAATACAGTGACGTGTGGACTATTTGGGAATGGCTGATCAGAAAAGCAGTTCCAGTAATGACTAATTGCCAACAAAAACATTTCTCGATCAGTTTTATAACTAAGCCATGAAAAACAACGAACGTACAGTGAAATGGACAGAAATGTCAGGGTTTTTTTTTAACATTTAAAGGGCAGCTTTCAACTTGGATCCTGCTTTTTACAAAATGTCACTTTAATTTGTAATTGTGTGTGTGTGTTGTTCACTGAAACACTAGAGTTACAGTAGTATTTAACTCTGCATATTGTTTTGTCCATCTTGAGTGTGTTAGTCATCATGAAAAACATCTCTACCTTGTAAGCAGCTGCTTCACATCGTGATGTGCCGGGCAGCTGCCTGGACTCCTGTTTGACTGACAACTCTACTCACTCATGATGACTGCAGCACAGCAAGAGGCTGAGAGTCTGTCAGGCCTTATGACCTCTCACTGTTTGAAACCAAGAAAAAGAGTACCAGACCTGCTTCCAGTTTGCTACTTTGATAGGTTTTTTTTTTTTTTATCAGTGGCTTGTCCAAGCAAAGGTCTTTTAAAAGGCTGAAGTTTCACTGTAGAGCTGCAACTAAGGGTATTTTTTTATCAGTTAATTTGGCTGACTATTTTCTCAATTAATCTTATCTATTAAATATTTCTGAAGAAATGTCATCACAATTTCTCAGGCTGACATAATTTTAATCAATTATTTGTCCAAAAATCTGTTCAAAACCAAAATGATATTACGTTTACTCTCATTTTGAAAAACATTCATATGGAGCCAGGACAGGTGCTGGAAATGCTGAGTTTTATCCAAAGTTCAAAACAAACTACAAAACATATCATCACACCACACATAGTCCCAGGCATAAACAGCTCAGCTGCAGAAGCCTAACGTAATCTTTGATAGCCTAACACTTTAAACAAGAATGAGTGAAAACAGATATAATTTAATTGTTGAGTTCATTTATCGAAGGTTTTTGACAGAGACAATGCAAACATTTGTTAGAAAGTTTAATGCCACTGCCTAGCTAACCATAGTGTCCCCTCTTCCCGTTTCTGTTTTCAGTTATTGAGCCAGCTTCAAACAACTGGGAAAAGAGTGAATTAATGCCAGTTTCTGCTCTGGTTAATATGAATTATTTATAATCAACATTTCTGTTTGGATTTTATATTAGTCAATCTCCCCAGATTCAATTAGCAAAGAAAGTTAAATATAATATCAACTTTGGGAAATTCCTTCCAATTTCAGTGGTCAGGAGGATTAACACAATGAAGATGATTGTACTTTCCCCATGTTTTGCAACCAATTTTATTGCTCAATCTTAGGTGAGGTAGTTCTATTAAATTACTATACCATTCTTTAAAACACCAAAACTTAGAGGCTAATGGTTTTACACGAACATATTCAAAATGTATTACTGGACTACTTATTTATCAATTTTTTTAATGGTGAAAAAAACCTTTAGACTTCTTCTCATCATAGTTACAAGCTTTGCAAAAATAATTCCTTGCCAACTTTCCTTAATAGAACCACAACAGTTAATGTCAAATTTTAATAACTTTGTATTCAGTAGCAGTATAAAACCTGAGAGGCGTACACTCCAATATGTGAAAATCACTTATTTGAGTGGACTGGAATACATTACACTGTAATTTTTCCCCATGTTTATATTAATGGGAATTCTACCTCATCTGCACATTTATGAGCAGCTAATGATATTCTTACATGGGAGTAATATATACTACCCTGGTATTTGTGGGGCAGTTTCTATCTACTATCTTTGTTATGAAAGAGTTCTGTTTAACACAAGCACAGATGGATGAGCTGAATGTAAACAGTTAAAAAAGTTAAGTCTAAGACGACGATACATGAATGTTTTTGTCAATAATACACTTTTACGGGGAATTTTCTGCCTTGCAACAACTGTAGATATATATATTGGAAAAGCATTT
This sequence comes from Sandelia bainsii, assembly GCA_032362345.1. Lineage (NCBI taxonomy): Eukaryota > Metazoa > Chordata > Actinopteri > Anabantiformes > Anabantidae > Sandelia > Sandelia bainsii. The sequence continues at coordinate 16,165,766 of JAUMHL010000017.1, forward strand.
TAATTTTTCCAAAGCTTTTGGGAACCTGGTCCTCTTATACATAACCATCCTTCAACTAATAAACTCCTTATCTTTGGCCATTAAGAATGAAAAATGGCTGTTTTATTTGTAATGGTAACGACGAAAATTATGAGTGTGGAAAATGGATACTACAAACGTGAAAAAGCAGAAACAACACACTACACTTCGAGTGAGGTAAATGACAGATATAAGATATGAGTGATTTTAAACAAGACACCATGTATTAAAGTAATCTCAGGCTGAACAGTAATAGTTTGTGTCAAGAGTAAATCATCTGTGTAAACTCCCTTTTTATATATACATATTTCAAGTGTTCCAACAAAAGTCTGCCTTGTAATTAATTTACTACTGTGATAATTTTCCTGCTCCAGTTCAGCACCCTTGTAGATGGAGGAGCATAGATCTGTGCACATTATCATCGTCATCATCTTTGAATTCCAGATACAATAAAGAATGAAACACTTTCCTGCTCCACCCATAGAGAACAATTAACAAGATGTCGTTGACATTTAGATAGCAGTTGTTCTTTTCTTGTCAATCCTTGTATATTTTTCAAGTTTTATGATCACATTCATAATAATGTCTGTTGCGCGTTAAATGTTAAATGTGTGAGGTTCTGCATCAGAACACAACTTGTTCTGAGCCATCAATAGCAAAGAGAGTAGAAGAAAGACATCCAAACAATTCAGACAGGGGAAAAAAACAGAGGAAAGAGTGTTAGTTGTCATGACAACAAAGAGGCTTTTAGCAACAAGAAAAAGTGCTGAGGGAGTTTAGCACTCATTAGCTTGCGAAGATCAAGCGGGTGTAAATTGTCTTTTTTTAAGAAAGGGGCTACTTTTCAGTTTAGTGTGTTTTTTTTTGCTTGACAGCAGTGCAAGTGACTAGACCTGTGCTGAATATGGTAGAGAAGATCAAACATGTTATGACATCACGTTGGAGTGTAGTTCAAGGGTGGTTTCTAACTGCTTCGCGGGGACACTCAACCAGCTCCTGAGGATTGATTCTGATGGCTGCTTTAAGGATAAAGTTAGCAATATGTGTTTTGTCACGGTCAACAAATCCAGTGAAAAGGCTAAAAGTAGGTAACTGTTGTCCAAACACTAATAAAAAACAAATCCATGAGCCATGAGCAGAACAATTTCAGACACACTCATGCTGCAATTTATTTATGACCCATTGTTAGGTTTGATTTTGAGTTTATGTCTCGAGAAGGGACCAATGAACCTAAAGCTGAACATTAAAAACAGGGCAAGAAAGCTGAAAAGTTTTTAGACATCATTGATGGTATGAAAAATATAAAGTAACATCAGTCCAAACAAACAACTGCAATACAAAACTGAGCGGCATGTATCAAATATGCAGTTACTAAAAATGGACAAGCCTCTGATTTAAAATACACCAATGAGCATTTCTGACAATTAGACATGTTCTGCTAAGTTCATACACTATTCTTCTATTTAAAAAAATCAAACAGCAATACAGAACACACAATATCAACATTTCATATGTTTCATGAAGAAACACAGACATTCAAGAGTTAAAAACACATTCCAAAGGAAGAACACCTTGGAGCGGTTATCTATTATTCATTATGTGGTGTGCGTGACACCTGAGCAAATTACAGAAACCAAGTTACAAAACTCTCTTGTATACTGTAGACACAATAGCAAGAATGTGTGATTGTCTGACCCCAGGTGAAGCCAAAATTCTGTATCTAAGCTAAAGGTTACAGGGTTCATACACTTTTTCCAGGGTAGAATTCAACCACTTTCAATGTCAATTTTCAAGCGTTTCCAGCACACTACCGCTGTGATAAATTATATATTTATACAAACTCGAACACATACTCGAAATGATTTCACTTTTTTAAACAGGGTTTTTAAACAGGGTTTATAAAATAATTATCGGCGTTAAAATGCATTTTCACATCACATAACATTAGCAAACTGTAGGTTGACATAAGTGTCCTTTTTCCCCTTCTGTTAAAAAGGGGGAAAAGGTAGTAACTCCGGTTGCTACTCCACTGGCTTCTTCCACTCCACTGTTATGCTATACACTGCGGGTAGCTGATGTGGATGAAGCTGCGCTGTTTGAGGGGTTGCTTCTCCACTGGAAAAAAAATTACCCACTGCAGGACCTGGATTCATAGGTCTTCTAATGAGATCTTGAGATTCCTATAGGACATCAAAAATAGGAGGAAAATGTTATTTAAAAAGAAACTTCATTCTCAATACAACTATCAGTAAGATACGCAACTGTGTTGCTGTATGTGTTATTGTATAAGTCGTATTATCTGTTTGTTTAATCTCTTTGTGTTAATAACATGACATACAGTAAGACAGGCATAGAGAGTAGCACTGATTGGGAGAGACTCAGCTGTCAATTTATTTCAAGACACAAGACTTTGACAATGCTCAAGCACCTGTCTGATATTCTTCTAAAG
>JAUMHL010000017.1:16173874-16256253 GCA_032362345.1 Sandelia bainsii
TGTTTGAGATGAGGAAATCACCATTGCATGCTTCTACTTAAATGCCCTACTTTCATGATATAATATCACTGTAGTGGGAACTTTTTACGTTTTCCATAAATTTCACCCGAAAGCCAAATATCCCTAACTTTTTGTGAGTAGTGTATGTATCAAGGTGCCGTTTTTCTGAGGTAGAAAACTTAATCTTTTAATCTCTCATTTCTTCATCTCTCATTTTCATTTTTTCCCTCCTGTTTGTTTGAAAGACTTGTACATGTTTTATGGTGTGTGTTTTAATCTTATCCAACACATCCATTACACAAAATTCTCACCTCACAAAAAAGTGAAAATGCTACACACTACACTAAGAGATATTTCACCAAAAATGTTGGTGTAGTAAGTCTGTGCTACATACTTGATTTCTTTCACAGGGGTCAGAGTCACAGATATTTATTTGCACATTTGATCTGTTTTTAGCACATTTCTGGGGATCTGCAGTCATGGTCTTACAGGTCTGACTGTACGTATGTAACCTGCCAGCTGACCCACTGATAAGGCAGGGTTTAAAGTCACCAGTGCCAGAGCACAGTTCACACTTCACTGCCGTCCATATTCACTTGGCCAGTTTCACTGAGACACATGACTTGGCTCCTGTCAGAGGCCAACATCTCTCTCACACACACACCCACACAGACACAGTATGAAAGCTTGAATTAAATTTTACATCAGAAAATCCAAACATGTACTACATCTATACACGCAGCCTTGTACAAGGATAAATCATTCACAGGGTTTACATCTGTAGTTTCCTACAGATAAAGAAAGTGAACTATGACTGGAGCGTAATTTAAGTGTCTAAGTTCCAGCTCAATCTATTCAGTCTGATCTTACTTCAGAACATAGTCTGATATAAAATGGCAGACTACTCTCTGTTACACACACACAGTACCTTAAGACAGCTCCTGTCTATAGGGTCCATAGGTGTTGGTTTGGGACGGACCACCCTGACATCTTCACTGCCACATTCCAGGGCTGACCACAGCTCAATCACCAGTGCACGGACAAAACCTAAAACACACCTCATCAACATCAAACAAGAGTGTCGGAGCTGGATTTGTTTGAAGAAAACAAAATGTGACTTGTGGGTTGCTTTTAGGCAATGAAGATCTAACATATCATGCTACACTGTGATGTACTTTCTCCAAAATGCTTAAATATTTTGATATAGTTAGGTCCTCAGAAATCCTCAGCTAGATTTAAACTAGTATATGGAAATTATACATGTCTTAATGACTAGGCAACCCAAATATTACATTCTAAAATTCTTTATCTACAGTTCAGTTGAACGCTTGATTGTATGGCAAATAAGATAAAATAATAAGACAAAAATATGGTTTATACTACATCCTGCCACAAACAATCTGGGCTGCTTGACTGCTTCATGTCAACTAGATATCAACTAAGAATATAAGCCTCAAACATCCCAGTTGGCAACTGTTTATTTCTGCATGTAAATGCATTAGTACCTGAACTGTGCAAAGCTACCACCCCTGGAGCAGTTGCTGCTACCTGTGTCACCATCACCCCATATCCAAACTTCTCACAGCGGCTCACCTAGAGAAATCACACAGAGAATCCCAATAAACTCCAAACATAATTCAGTATTTTGTAGTTTTAGCTTATATCAGTCAAAAAGGAATATGATGATGTGATAGAATGAGAAAAAGCAAACAAATCTATTTTAAGAGAAAAAGAAATCTGTAAATTTAGCATTTGTGATTCAGCATGTGAATTATGACACTGCCAGAATCCCAGAAAGCTGCTACGTAACATTGTTTAGTGCACTGAGCATAAATCAAACTGCAAATTGATTTTTGAGTGTGCAAGCCCTTCATTAATTACAACACAATGTCACAACTGAAAATAGACTAAACATAATTACATTTCATAATTAAAGTGAAATGCCAAATGAGAGAAGCAATTACAAGTGTGCATAAACATTGGCAGTAAATTAAGCCCACAGGGAATAAGCTATGGTTTGCAGTAAGACTGAATGTGTGCGTCTACAATATGAATAATGGACAATGCTGTGTATTAAAGGCATATGTAGTTCAGAGATTAACAAATTAAACCCAGTGTGGGAGTAGCAGCATGTAACATCCCCCGAGCGAATACTAGTGAATACTAAACAGTCTTCAGAAAATATGACTGTGGCCTTGAGGAGGTGCAGGCGTAACAAATTGCCACATCTTCTGCAGAATGAATTAGAGATACCAATGATATAAGCCAACAGAAAGAATAATGTTTTTTAACATCAATTATGTTCTGCAGAATGGGACATTATGGAATACAAAAGCCTAAAAATACTGAAGGCATGCATATTTTAATGGTATAGTTCAGTTTGGGCAGCGGAAACAAGTGTTAACACTGATTTACTTGATGTGTGAATTCCTACTTCCTAATGCTGCTATGGCTGTGGTGTTGGCCTACAGTAACTCAATTCAATGTGGCAAAGAATCACTTGAACAGAATAATACTACTTTGGCACACTGATAGCATCAAGAAGGATTAAATCGAGCTGCTGCCAAAGTTAATTCTTCCAAAGCTTCCATACAGGTGAGGTAATAGTATCATCAAACTATATAAGCATCGGTATGTCTGCAGTAAAGCCAAATCCCCAAAGCTTTATAAAAGTCACCATGTTTGATCCTAGGAATGTAAAAAGATTCAAATGTCTAACTTACATTTTAACAGTCTTCTTCAGTGCTTTTGAAAGTACCAATCAACTTCTGCGGTTCGTAAGCCATTGCAAAAGCATATTACTTAACTATATCAATAACTAAATGCAGTGGTGTTAATACACATTTTTATTCCATTTAATGATGAAAAAGGGTAGGGCGACAAGGACATAACTGAAAATAATCACAATTATACTCGTGTGGCACTGCACAGTATAGCATTTGTTATTACCTGGAGCTTTTTAGTAAAGCGTGAGAACATGTAGGAGACACACTCATGGATGGCTCCCGTCTGCTGGAGCAGCAGCAGGCCTTTAGGGGTGGCAGCAAAATTCAGCAGGCTGTCCAACAATGTCTCCTCCCAGATGAGCCTGTTGTCAAGTCACAAAGAAAGACGAAGTGAGCTGCAGTACAATGTATTCATGCTGTAAGGAACATAATCTTTAAATTAGTGGAAGTCAATTTATTACAAAAGCAAGCAATTTGGGAAATCTGGATCATGCAAGGGAGTAAACATGCTTCTTTGCCAAGAAAAGCTGAAAGAAACAAGAAATGCTGACTATGACTGTAGTACTTGTAGCCAGATTCATCTAATCCCTTCCTTTTGATTTTCTTCATTTAACTATACCGGCATTTCAGGGATGAGTTCCTCACACTGATTCTCGGTAATTGTGAAGTTGCAAATGAAAAAATAATGTAGTTCTATGTGGTCTGAGCAACCTCAGCTGTATTATCAGCAATAAATCAATCAATAGACGGATAGCAATGACTATCATATTATACTGTCAGCTTCTGATTGTTTTCTATTGTATGCAACATGATATTTAACAACTAGTGATTAAACCTGCACAAGATCCATAAGCTTTCATTCAAATTCCTCTCTGGGCATAAGTTAACCGTTTCAGTCATTTTTCCCATAAATGCTGTGTCTCCAGTCAGCCTGTGTTTACCAACAATGCCTATTTGCAAACACTGTTTATTAGAGTCAGTTTAAGAAATCTAGTGACACTTCAACAAGTTATTTCCTTGGAATGTAGATGTGTACATACAGATCAGAACTTTACCTGGGCAAACAGGGCAAATCAATATGCAAGAACACCCCTCAAGCTATGGCCATTTCACTTGTTGCTAAAAGGGAAGGTAGTGTCAACTAAGTTAACCATGATTTATTGGTCTCCTGACAATGTTTGACTGCACTGCTTCTGAACCCTATTTCAGGTCAGCATCTGTTGCCAGTGCACATTTGTTGATTAAGACATTCACTTTTGGCATTTACGTGGTTTCATTTAATATATCTCCTCTTGAATGTAAAAACATTAAGACATATGGGTTATGTTTCTAAGCTCTCATGTTCCCCTGTCATATTTGACAAGGGAATATGAGACTGTTGAAGAATGTAAATTGTATATCTGAACAAATACAAGAAGTGATGCAATTCCTCTGCCCCTGTAGGACTGTGGGCTGAAAGAACAAATCTCTTTATATGTCCACATTGAGCATCTGTAATGAATAAGTTGAATAAAGTGCTCTGTGTTTATATACTCTCTCTCTGTGTATAGCCTCACATGTTCTGCAATTCCTGGGTAGATGCTGCAGCGGCAGCTCCAGGGACTGGGGTTGGAACCCTTTCTGACAAGGAACTGGTCTAGAAATAAAGAAGGGGAATGTATTAGTTTAAGTGTAACTTTTTTTAAAATCAAACTTTGTGTATGTTACAAGAATTTTGTGTTTTGTATGCATGTACTCAAACTGACCTCATGTTTTAAGAGAACTCTGTACCCAAATGGGTTTTGAAACCGTTTATTTAATGTTATCAAGGCACTGTTTAGTTCAGTATGTCATCAGCATTACAGCTTGAGTAAATTAAATTGAAGTGGAGGACAACTCATCCCTACTTCCTCCCACTGTCTTGAAAGAGGATAAAAAGTCACTGCTCACAACAGTTGGGTGAACACTTCTTTGTAACATTCAGATGTGCTGTTACACTGTAACTGTTTTATTTATATATATATATATTTTTTTATATATAATATATATATTTTTTTATAGATTAAACCTTTGTAAGATGTGCCGCTGTCTCCAATCTCCTCCTTATTGTTTTTGCTGTTCTCAACTGGACATTCAGAGAATTATTTTAACAGTGTATGCTGGTATATCTGAAGTTTATATCAAGGTTTTGACTAGAATTGTTCAGTCTTATCATGCTGCTGTGCTTAGCATTGGGAGACTTAAAAATATCTGCCTTTGTTTTCTTTGTTCAACATTAAATTTATCTAAAGCTACAGATTCATACTGGACTACACATGAGTGTATAGAGAAAATGTTGGATTCCAGCTGTGTTTTGATTTTATATTTTTTTACCGTTTCATTTGTGTGGCTTTAACAGTAAATTGTCGTGGTAAATTGTTGTAATCTTGGTCTACAAAAAGCCTTTATGTTTTGTCTTGATGTTTTTAATTATTAGTATCTACAACTGATCATTTAATTATACAATATTGATCATTCTTGCCAATTTCACATTGAGAAATCACTGTAAGCTTTAATGGAATAAACCTGTGTGGAGTATGGTGTAAACTGTGTGTTAGTGATTTATGCATCTCTAACAATCAGAGAACTGAAAACTATCGGCAGACCGATTTCTTCTCTAACTGAGGCTGATGTTGTAGTTACCATCTAACAACAAAAATACACATAGATTCAGACTTATACATCTATACAGTACTGGTAGTACACCATTAGCCTGCATGTACTGTGTGGTGTGTGACAGTGCAGTACGTGACATGGGCTAAAATAGTATGAGTAGATAATTAATATTTAACACAGATTGGGCAATGGCACAAGGAAGAGAGCGTGAAAAGATTTTAGAGTGATGCCATGATGTCTCACAGAAGTTAATTTTTGACATGGATGTCTTGTATAAAAAAAAAAAGAGGTAAGACGTAAGGTGGGACTGCTGGAAAAAAAGAAAAATCTACCTGTATACTTTTAGGCACTTTGGGAAAAATGTAATGGTGGCCATGATTGGCAGATGTCTTTTTGTGGTGTATTTTACATGCAGAGAGGTGTAGGTACCTTTTTCCATTCAGCAGCTAAAGCCTTGTGCAGGCCATAGGGTCGTAGGACCTGCAAACCTTCAAAAGTGTTGTATATCTGCCTACAAACAAAGATAAAAGCTCTACATAATGTATGGGACGCATCCGATTCACTGAGTGATGGCAACTCCTTATGCAGTAGCCTCAGGGTAAACTGTACAACAACATGAGCAGCAAATATTCTGTAAAGGAGAGAAAAGAGACAAAGAAAAAAACCTTTTGTGCCACAAAAGACTGGGAAGTTACAGTATACTTAAATGCTTTTCATGTTTTCTAAATGTAAAAGACACTCTAGTAGAGTATTTCCTTTTTAATTTAACAAATCCTACAAGCTTAACAGTCTGGAGAGGCTGCACTCATTAGAACAGCATTACTGGAGGAGGTAGCATACATACTAAAGTGAATTAGTCAAAACTAAGTTTAATACTGAGCAACAGACTGTTGGACAGACCCATCTGAGGTTATGGTCATAGTTAGTCTATTAAAACTGAACAACAAACTAACCTGAAACCATTGAGTTTCACTGACCAGCTTTAACAAAACATTGTTCTTAAGAGTTTTTGCTGTAATGGCATTTGCATAGATCAATTATAATCACAGTGACAGTGACAAACCAACAACATCAAACCAGAGAACCAGCAGGCTGAGTTATGCTAACCTAAATCTCTGTCTGGAAAATGTAATTTATTCATCACCGTTATCATCTAAATCACAATTCAATCACACCATCTCACCCCTCATTGTGGGCCACAACATGACTCTTCTCATATAAGAAGAGAGCTAATCCTCTGTCAGTGTTTGCAACGTGAGCCAGAACATCAGCAATGAGAATCAGCGTTGCAGCAGGGGATTTTAATTTGACCTGCAAACCAAAGGGAATAAACAGACAAAATTACCCAGCAGCTTCAGAAATTAGTGAAATCGCACAGATATTATAAATTAAAATAACACCATTAACTTTGGCGATGATGGAACTGAAATGCTTAACCAATGCTCCCACAGAAAGGGCTGAATGTAAAATACAGAGCGATGACAAAATTATTATGCTGTGACAAGTGAACAGCTACTCTTTTGTGTCCTCCTGATGACTATGACACACTATTTAGAGTCAACTTGTTAGAATCAAGGTTACAAATTTATATTCAGAGTTAGAGTAGGAATGTGATTACAGGTCCCGCATTTATATTAATGGTTACAACTAGATGTTACAAAATATAGTGAAAAATATTACACATTTGATTCAGAGTTAAACTTAAAGCTTCTGTTTAGGGAATAGAACAAGGCAACCGAGGGTAAGATGAGAGCTAGATTGCCTTTTTCTAATATCTATGTGCCACAGTCAGACATCTTTAAATTTCACCACTTTGTAATTTCACCAGTGAATGAAAAAAATAAAATAAAAAAAAAGACACCAAGTTAGTGTCTCCCTCAGAATATTATTCTTATCAGGCTCAAAAAGTCTAAAATAGAATTTAGACCATTAGAAAGCTCACAACTGATATATTATTAATTACATAAGACTTTGCAGTCAACTCTCATACCAGTGTACTTGTTTAAAAGGGCCACTGCAGGCTTGTTCTGTCATTAATGTATAAAAAAGGATTTTGTGTTACCACAGCAAAGGTCTAACTGCTGTATTTTTATTTCCTTTCTGGGTTTGTTTCTGTAATGTTAATGATGTGAATTAACACAATTAATAATTAAAACTTATTTAAGTATTTATATTTATTAATCACCATCATGTTTGCAGTGTGTGTGCACGTTACTAACCTGCTGTCCATTGAGCAGAGCTATAACAGGAGCCAGTAGTGTGTCTATGACAGGAGTCTGGTAGAGACACTCGGCAGCACACTCTGTCCTCTCACACAGCATCCACAGCACCTCCATCACCAGACTGCTGGGCGACAAGGAGTCTGAACAAACACACAAAATTAATTAAAAGGAATTTAATTTTGTGCCAGCATTTTATTTAACTCAATTCAATGTTGTGTGTTGAATAAATAATATTTAAATCCTGACATCTAGCACAATGACCTGCGTGTTCCTCTGTCAGTATCTTGTCAAAGCATTTACCAGAGGTTTGTTTTTGTTGGTTTTAAGCAGGGACATACTTTTTTTTTTACATTTATAAACAACCAATTTGATGATCTATGCAAATAACTGATGATCCAGGAAACTGATTTATACAGGTGTCTATGAGAACCAAAAAAAAAAAACAGGTATGTTCCATGCAGTTATCTTTAATACATTTTACACATAAATAATATCCAATTGAACAGAACTAATTAAGTATTTCATAAATAGCTCTGCATTCTACAAATGTTAAAATAAAAGTAAACTATTAATATAACAGTTTGATTTGTTGAGCATGACTTCCTTCAGCAGTAAGAGGAGATGATCTTCTGACAAAGTCAAGGTAGATGACACTATTGATCACTGGCAGCAAGGTTGCTGCAATCATTCATGAGAATGAACAGGGCAATAAAGCAAGGTCTTCCAGGAGACAACCACAGTACTGCCTGACTCAGTACAAGGTTAAAAGATAAAAGATATGGTCTGAGGAATGCGGTTACGCCTTGCAGAGAGGGTCACTGTGTTCCCACAGCCAAAACTCACTGACGTAGTTTATGTTTAGTTTATGTTTATGAGTGTGTGTGGACCCACCTGTGTGTGAAGTATCACTGTGGGGTTTCGGGTGTTGATACATTATGTTTATGAGGATGACAACCAGGTCTGTCAGGCTAATTGGATCTGAAATACAGACATAATAAATGAGTAAATATCTCTGCTGATTCAGTGTCTAGAGGGGAACATTAAGATAGTGGTTACAGCAAAGAAGGAAATTGTCTAAAGGTTTGGAAATGGGGTCATCGTAGTTTGCAATTTCTAATAAAAATCCAAATTACAGTACATTTCCACATCTTGTTAGTGTATGCAGTACTTATATAACATAGGCATAGTATAAAGAAGTGATTAGTTAATTAATTTGGCTCAAAAACACTACTAATTCTGATAATTGGTCAATTTTTAACTTATTGAGGAGAAATGTCAAGCATTATATTATTGTCAACTGAATATCTATTTAAAATACTTGTTATCTGTAACTAACTTCCATAGCCAACACCACATTACAAATTATAATGTAAAGGTGATGTCCACATTATGTGATACGTACAAGAAACGTTAGGGGAAACCTTCCATAAACAGAGTTATGTCTGAACTGTTTGAAGTCCTTGGTGCTCTAAAAATAAAATAATATCACACTAACTTTCTGTGTGTGTGTGTGTGAGAGAGAAAGAGAAAACTGACTAAGTGACGTTAAAGTGATAATTCTACAAAAAAATAAATTGACACTGGGGTAAAAGTAGGAAAAAAGGGCATAGGATGAAACAAATAGTCACAATTAAAATAGAGAATAGAGGAAAATCAATCTGTGAAAATGTGTTTGCATTGGTTCAGTCAACAGATCAGAAGTGCAATGAAGACTGGTTCAGGAACTGATGCATACTGTGACACATAGGGGTGAGAAACGTCGTCTGACGCCCAAAGAGTGGAAAGACAGGCCAACAGGCCTCCTTTATGACTGATATAAAACATTCCCTAACATTAATCATTTGATAGCATTCAATCTATCAGTAAGGGAGCAATTCATGTTATATAAAGTTGAGTTAAGTGCAGAGACAGCAGATGAGTCATATATTAAGGTCTGATTTCATATCATTAATGCTGTTGAATAACTTTACTGATTAAAACTGGGTGGAAAAATCAATGCATAAGAGTACTGGAGGGCATGGTACCATGTGTAATCAGTTTATGCACAATTCTACGTGAGATTAACTGATGTAAGACTGAAGGAATTATTCTGTTGTAAAAAGCACTATGCTGTAAGGGAGAGAAGATCATCTGCACAGAGCAATAAACTATTACTACTAACGTTTATTTTCCTCTTTAACTGCATGTCAGTGGTTTATACTGCTGGTGAGTCCTGCAACTCCACTTCAGCTCTTAACACATTACACTACACTACACTACACTACCTTCTAATTCTTATAGTGGATCAACTACATTAGAAATGAAATAATATACTAAACACCCTATGGGAGATGTTTAGTCTAGCATCTGTGGGAGTGTGCAGTCTAGCATCACACCTTTGCGCTTCCTCACTTTTATGGGAAAAAGTTTTCTTCCATTGGTGTAGATGAGGAGTTTTCCAAGAACACACAGAGAATGAACAAAAAAGGCATACTCGAGTTCCTTTCTTGAGTAAACACTCCTCTGCACCGAACCTGAAACATCAACGGAAAAAAGAACAGTCTAAACATTAGCTGAAATCAAATTTCCCGTTTGTGTCATGTATAAATATTGTTGATTGTGTTTCCATGAACACATGGAGAAAAGTAAACTGATCCTGAAGTTTTCAAACATAAACTGAAAATCAGAAAGGTGTTTAGAATGCCCACCAAAAGCCCAAACGGCATCCAAAAGTAAATAGAAAAGGTAAATGGTGAATAATAAAAATGTTTAATACTATAATATGCCGACTACTACTACTAGTACTTCTACTATGCACATAGAGAATGTCCTGGTTGTAACACTGAACAGGCAGTTTTATCTGTAGCTAGTGTAATAGGATGTGATGGACAAGTGCTCCTTTTCTTAGCTTATGAAATACAACTTTCCTGCTGCAAACAACTGCAGTGAGACAGTACCCTTTTATTCTTGACCTTGGGAACAGCACCATGGCAAAATTATTTCAACTCAAAAGGTCCACTAACTGGCTTTTTTTCCTGAGCTTTCAGATGCTACTAACCATTTTTCTTTGTGAATAAGTCTTCCTGTGGTTGAGTTTTGATGCATGATGATTGCACTTAATCCCAGCTGTTTTTGCTTAGATATTGAGCCAAATCATATCTCAAATTGGATTTTGAGGTACAAACTAAGATTTGGTATTTTAGTTGTGTAATAATAACTTTTTTAGGTTATGATTTGTGCACATGCCTCTGTCTAGTTTAGCTTTAACACAATCATTTAGTCATGTCTTTAATTTTTCTGCTTTCTGTCTGCCTGCTTTATCTTGTCCCCCCTCACTATATTCTTATCTCTCCCCTTTTCACAGTTTTTCGTGGCATGCTGCTGTTTTAATGGCAGCAGAAATAGAGCGTGTATTTTGAAAACTGAATAAATGATGAACGCAAAGTCTAGGTACAAATACATTTAACACCCACAAGCTTCAAATGAAGCATTACTTTCTCATTAGCTTTTTTTTCCAGTGGTTCAGCCTGAGTCTATTATTTTTTGCTTTGTTTCACAGGACACATTAAATCAGCATTACTGCAAATGTGCTGATGTTTACCACACAGAGTCAGTGAGTGTGAAGATTGGTATTTGGATATGCCTGAGAGTGTACAGTATATAAACCTGTTAAAATCATGAGTTTGTGGACTGTTTTACTTACCAGTATTCTGCTGCTCTGCTGACTGGGGATCAGTTGACGTATTTGTGAAATGTTCACAGGACTCACTGTAATGGATACACTGCTGGAGAGCTGATACCATCTGAAAAAATAGAGGGAATAGAACAAAGCATGTTAAAATCAGATCTTATTTAAAAAGCACAATGACAGAAATGACAAATTTGCCTGAATAAGCTTTATAGTCTGTACAAGAAGTGGCTCCCTTCACCTCAAGCCATCAAATTGGATAAAGAAAAACTCCCAAAAAAAGGACACCTTCGACATGTGACCAAGAGAAGCTGAGCTACTTTAATCTCAGAAGTCAGAATTCTGAGTTTACAGTCAGAACTCAAATAATATTTTCATAAATGTGTGTAAATATCCATAACAACAAAGTAGATCTACAATATGAACATTCAGCGTGACAACCTAATGGATTATATATGTGAAGAATATAACCAGGGAGGATGTTGAGCAACCTCCAGTTAAATTAAATGCCATCTACTAATCAAACAACAGGCTTACTGAAGGATTCAGTCAGAATAGCAATACAACTTCCTTTTATTGAACCTCTTAAGAGTTTTAACACAAGAACCATTCATTCTAAACTAAATCCAAGCACTTTGAGGAACTGTAATGTTCTGCAATGCAATAGTAGTTACAGTGTTATGAAAGCGTTATCGACAGTTAGTTTTTAGGGGTTTTAGGGATGCTTTCACAGTAATCCTCTCCAAAGACAGTAAGAGTTCAGAGGGAGGCTTGGGATTTAACAATCATTTCTTAAATGTCCAAATGGTAGATTCAAAGGTTCCTTCACTGCCCTGTTTTACTGGCTGTGTGAATCACACATATCCTACAAACAAACCAACGTGGGCAGGGAAATGACTCTCCTTTTCTACACTTGTTTATATTCTCACTATTAACATCTTCATACATAAAGGTATAAGAGCATATCCAGCTTCTCTCTGAGGCCCAAGGCTGAAACCTGAAAATGTCCTAAAGAAAAATATTTCCACATGGAAAGGGGTCATCGGTCATCATCCACCTCAAACAGAAACAAAATCTGTACTTAACTGGGTGCACTCCGGTTTCTTATCTTTCCTAAATTCATATACAGTTTTGCCTTTTTAACATGTACAATGGTGTCTGGTTTCTAAATGAGGATGTAGGCTTGAATTTACTTGTAGAAATTACTTCTAATGTTCCTGTACTTGGGTGTTTCACTCTTCCAGACATTTCAGAAGAACAAAGGAGTGAGAGTTATTGATTATTGAGTGAATCACTCACCAGAGACTTGTATTTCCTCTCCAAGAGTCTGAGAACCACAGTCCTACTGTAGTACCCATGCTGAGAAAGAGGGAGGTAGAACACAGTGTAAACTGGCTATCGCAGGCACCAAGGCATAAAAATATCTGTTCACTTGCAACACATACCATCCACTTTTTGAACCAGGTGGCTTTAATGTCCAGTAATGCCAGTAAATGAATGGGTTCCAGGGCTTTCTCTGACCGTGGTGAGGTTGAGCCATATTCATGATGGTAGGACAACAAAGAAAATGTGCTCTCTATAACTTCCTCCATATACCTAAATCAGAGTAGAAAGAAAAAGACCAAACAAATGTACTGAACATGTATCATTATTCTAGGCATAACAAAGCAAAGTATCATACATTTGGACTAGGACCATGTAGGAAACTGTTACAGCATACTGTACATTTGTAGAGCAAGGAAGCAAAAATTTCCATGTTGATCTTAACTGCAGTATTTTTATTTTGAATAACATTTTATCACAATTAAATCAGTGACATCTGATTATGGAGAATAATTAATTTAGGAACAAACTCATGGAGACAGCCTGCCAACCCTGCTTTAACTGTACAACTTACTTCTCTGGATGGCGGATCCAAAAGGTTGTCACCTCCTTTTGAAAGTCATTCATTAAGCGAATCTGAGGAAAGACACAAGAGAAAGTACTACTGCCTGGTACTGTGTATGGTGGTACACTCTAAGTGTAAAAGACAAGAACCTCTACCTGTTTGAGAAGACGACTAATCTCAGGTTTTTTAATGTCGATGGCAACTGTGCCAGTTGAGAAGCTCAGCTTGTGTGAGAGAAAACTTGACTCCACACTTTTAGCTGAAAAAGGCAAAATATACTCATTACCAACCATCCATTACATTTAAGAAAATATTGGTGTTAATATATTAGTACATATATACATAATACATTCATCCATCCATCCATCCATCATCTTAACTGCTTGTCCTCATAAGGGTCACGGGAGTGCTGGAGCCTAACATATCAAACCCTAATTGTATAATAAGATCCCAGTATAGATAGGTCATTTATTTCAGTACACAATAATTCCAATTTATCTTTTTGAATCTGTGAGGTCTGTGGATTAACACTTGGCAAGTATTGTTGGTCTGTTCTTGTTACATAAAACTTAGATAATGGCAGTAAGTGTCAAAATGTTTTGTGTTTTTTGCAGAACCTTACCATTTATAATGCATTATTATCAATAAAAATACTTTTCCTTGTTCGATTCATACATTAAGGTGCTGCATAGGCACATCCAAACACAGCAACGTCAACTGAGAACAGCCTACCCAAGCTGGTGTAGATCTCTCGTGTCAAATTCAGTGGAGAGGAGGAGAAGCTTTTAGCAAAGTACTGCAGTACATTATCCTGAGGGAGGTGAGGGGCAAAGACATAAGTTCCATACACAAAATCGCATAGTAATATATATAATTAATATGCATTTGAGAAAATATAATAAAAATTAACTTAAACAAGACTGACACAAAAAATCTGGAACCTAAACTGAGAGACTGGCCTGCGTATGTGACACCACTTAGTTCTCAATCAATAGGGTCATTAGTATTATCTTGTTTTGTCCTCAATTCAGCCAGATTGGCAAGACAAGCGAAACAACAAAATGTCAGTTGTTTTGCTTATCACCACTTATAAAGTCAGACATTTTTGTGAAAAGTTACACAATTATGACTGATTCATTAGCAAAGGAATGAAATGTAAATTTGTACTACACCAACTGATATTGAATAAACGAAGCTCCTTAGTACTCACACTGAGGTCAGGGTCAGTCAGTGCCGCACAGAGGTTTCTGCGCAGACTGCTCCAGCTCTCACAGCTCAGCACGTCAGACGGAGGGGCGCAGCACAGAGCCTGCAGGGCCTCCCAACGCACCTACACACAGAGTTATGTCACTTCATCTGGACAATGCTGTTGTGCTAGTTCTGCATGGTGTTGATCTTTTCTCATAGCTAGCTGCCAGCCTAGGATACATCCATAAAAATACTAAAAGGAAAGAGCTTGAAAAATGACAACAACATTACATGACATAGACACAGATGTACAAGGTGCTGTAAGTTGACTTAAAGATTACAACTCTCAACAACAACATATGGTAATTCAGTAGGCAATGGAAAAGATAAGAGGAAGTAGAGGGTGAATTCATATAAAATTGTGCTTTCTTTCCTGGTTCCTATCCTGTAAATCATCTCACAATCCGTCGGTTTTATTTATGACTGTCCAGAGCACTGACAAAAAGCATGAAACAATGTTCATATCTTAACATTTTGTATGTGAACCGTTCTACCTCTTTAGGCCTGCTGGAGTCAAGTTTTTCAGCCAAGACTTGCAGCTGCTCTTGTCTGATGAATGCATAACTCTGAAGAGGGAGATAATGATTCTATAATTATTAAAATAATTATGATCCACAGTAACCCAAAATAAAAATAAAAACTCTTTTTACTTGATAGGTTTCACCAGCAGTATCAGAGATCACTGGGTGAATCTACTGACAGAGATAAGATACTACACTGATCCCATAAAATAGCTAATAATATTTTAAGAATCAATAACAAAATAAAATGCGATTGTTTATTGCCCTCCAAGTCTATCTACAGTATTCTGACCTGGTTAAAAGAGGAGTCGCTGTCCGAGCAGTTGTCAGTGTACTGACTAACTGACTGACTGTGCTGCTTCTCTCTGTGCATCTCCTCCTTCTTCAGCTGGTCCTCCTCAAACTTGTTGATTAAAGACTCCACAACCATGATCATGGTGTTTTTCAAGCTCTGCGTCATTTGGTGATATCTGTCACAACAAAAGAAATGTGTTTTACTGTCACCAACTTTCACAGTGAATTATATTTATCAGTAAAAGCCGGTCATTCAGCTATCCACAGACCACATGTTCAAATAACAATTGCAACTCTATTTACAGTTGATAGAGAAAGTCCAAGATTTTCTTTGCCCAATATTAAAAAAACTGCCTACCATAAAAAAAAAAAAAATTTCAACCAAAACTTTAAGCAGTCCTGTGCTTTGAATAGCAACAGTAACAGTTCCCAAATTAAACTTTTTCATAAAAAGCAGTATTTCAGGAAGGAAGCAGTACAAGGAGCACAGTTTGGATCATAATCAACTTGAAAATAAGTATTATATACAGAGACAATGAAGAATTTCAGAAGATTGCACAGTTCAGAGAAAATGTAGTGGGTGTACGTGAATTTACTCAACACTAAATAATTCATAAACGTTTAAAGAAAATTATGCAAACACAGCTTATAGACTTAGCTGTGTTACAATCTACTCACTCAGCTGACTCTCTGGTCCTTTGGGTAGCAATATGAATCAGGGCATCGTGCCCTGAGCCAACTGCATGTTGTTCATCTCCTCTGGTCAAGCTTTTGGTTTCCTCCTCAACCACTGTCCCTAAAGAGCTCTCCACATACTGACGGAGGAACTTGACAAACTCATAACTGAAAAAAAGAGCAATGACAGAATCAGGTTTACTGTATACATTTAAATAATGTCTTGCCCACAGAGAACACAAAGAGAAGAAAGTCTAAATTACTTCGAGGCAGACCTTTAAAATTAATATCATTCTATCGGAGTCTGGTGATCTTACTTGTGAAAGTTCTTGTCAGTTTCCTCCAGGTGAAGAAGGATCTCTTCAGCACATTCAGCTGACAGAGCACTAGGAATCCTGTCACTGATGCTTGTCAGAAACTGCCTGAGCAAAGTCTGTAGTTCCACCCCATCTTCAGCTGACAACTGAGACATCTCTAAAGTTGGTCCTTAAAACAGGACAGAACAGAATGACTATGAAAATAGAGAGAGGTGTCACATACAATACACCCAAGATTTGACAGATATTAAGTCCAGTTAAGTAAGAAGTGTGTATTTGATCTTTCTTGTCTTTACAGCCATATTTTAAAATTACCAAATTACTGTGTAAGAAATAAATACATTAAATATTATTTACAGCAGTTACTATTTAGATAATGGTGGAGTGAGTAAAGAATTGAATTGGTATCTTCCAGCTTCTAATTAACTACACACACCTGATCCAGGTAATCAGCAGTAGGCAGATAGGCCTGGCAAAGTTAGAGTATAAGCACCCTCAAGGACCAGAGTTGGACAACCCTTTTTAACTGGTCACCAAAAGAACATCAGTAACCAGTCAATCATACATTTATGTCTAGTGGCTACCTAATAGACAGACCAACCATTCAACGTTCTCCTGGGGCGTTTTCTACTGTTATTTTCTTCTTCTTTTTTTAAAGTCCAGTGGGGTTATAATTACAGCAGAAAAACCTGTCGATGTGAAATTTCAAATGCTGTGTCGCCACATTTTTAGTTTCGCATTAAAAATAGTGAAATTTGTGTGCTTTATGCGCAATAGTCAACATGTTTGTTTCTAATGAAATATCCAATTAAAACTTTAAAAGGCAAGCTTACACTCAAGAGGAATATTTGATAATTTTACGTTTATGCTCTGAATCAAAGAACAGTTAACGTCTGCTATGTTTGGTTAGCTAGACGCTCAAAAACGCACCATTTGAACATAGCTAGCTAACTGCAAAATTCTCTAAATTTAGTTGAAACCGCACCTGAGCGAAAACAAAAAAACTTTCCCGCTACACGGACCAACAAAATACACAGACAGTGGTGCATCATTTGCACCACATTATAAAAGCAAACAGTCACCTTTCTCACGAATTAGTAAAAGCTTTTCATCCAGGTAACATTTTGATACCAGTCTTACCCGCGACAGCTGCGTCTCTATGGGAACGTCCACATTTTCAGCTACGGTGCATTGTGGGACGTACACGCTGCCCTTCCATAGCATCGGAAATCTGGGTTTGACGTCTGTAAACGTATACATGGTAAAAATAAATAAAACAAAATATGACAATCATATTAGTGCCATTATTATCATGACTATATTTATTAATTTATCACTCATTAAATGATTACAAATGGTCACTGTGATTGCTTGTTTAATGAGCTTGAGAGATTTCGTACCGTTTTTCTCATACGGTTTTGAATGCAGCACATCTGACGTATATTATCACGTGACTCAATGTTTTGCTCCTATAACCTGGTGTCGCACAGCTTATATCTGTACCTGCGGAAAAGTCTGTACATTTTCACATTTTTATGAGAAATTTACTGTATATGAATAGCGACATTTTGTTTACACGTCTGATTTACGAATTAACGTTATTTTCAGAAATCAGGAAGATACATCTACTGGATAAGTGTTAGCTAGGAAACTAGCATCAGCATGGCAGCAGTTGACAGCTTTCAGTTTTTGTACAGAGAAATTTCTCGATCATGCAATTCTTACTTTGAGACCCTGGCCCTTGTGGGAGCTCTGTACACGGCCAGCAAGGCAGTAATCCTGCTGAGAGACTGCTGCATGTTGGTCAGGGTTCATTTCCTGCCAAGGTTAATCCCGAGTAAGAAGCTGGCCCAAAGATATGGTTACTGGGCTGTCATTAATGGTAAGGCTGCAGCAGGTGATCACAATAGAAACAAAGAGATTGCATCATGCTGTCGATCTGTGTCGAATTCAGTTGTTGGTGACACAATACCAGCAATCTGTTGGGTTTGAGAAATTGCAATTTTTTTTTACTATTTTCTGTCACTTTAAACAATTAATCCATATATTAAGATAATCAAAACAATGTCCAATAATGATCATTTTCTTTATTGATTAATGCGTGAATTATATTTTTGATTCACCAGTTGATAATTTGGTCTATAAAATATGGAAAATATGTGAAAAAATAACAATAACATTTTCAAATTGGACCATGAATCTGAAACCCAAAGACAACCATTGTACAGTTATAAAAAACAGAAAAAAGCTGGAGTGAGAAATTGTTGCAGTTTTACTTGATAAATGATAAATGAGTTTAATAACTTCATAAGACTTTTCATTCGTTTCTTTATGATCGACTTTCTATTTCAGTAATAACATAAACTTAAGCTTATGTTTTGAGGTCATAGTGCTGATTAATGATTATTATGCAGTCACTCTGTTACATCCTTATTTCTTCCTGACATGACTTTATTGATAAACATTTTCCTCTGTCCTCTCAGGTGCATTAGAGCCTGTTGCCAAAGCGTATGCAGAGGAGCTGGCCAAGCACGGTGTAAGCATCATCTTTGTCACTCAGGACCACACCGCTGTCAGGGACACTGCTGCCACCCTCTCCCAAAGCTA
Source organism: Sandelia bainsii (assembly GCA_032362345.1). Taxonomy (NCBI): domain Eukaryota; kingdom Metazoa; phylum Chordata; class Actinopteri; order Anabantiformes; family Anabantidae; genus Sandelia; species Sandelia bainsii. Next base: position 16,192,674 of record JAUMHL010000017.1, read on the forward strand.
CGGAGTGGAAACCATTGTTGTCTTAGCGGACTTCTCGTTGGACCAAGAAGCCAGCAAACCCATCAAAGAGGCCATGAGGGATAAAGATATTGGTTTCCTGGTGAACTGTGTAGATGAGTCTTTGAATTCTCCTCACAGCTTGATTGAAATGCCTGAGCAGAGCCTGTTGGATTTGGTGAATAAGAACGTTGCAGTCGCTACTCTGATGACCTGGTTGGTGCTGCCAGGGATGGTCGAGCGCAGCAGAGGAGCTGTCATCAATATATCATCAGGTGCTTGCTGCAGACCCTTGCCTGGAAGAGTGACTCTCATCGCCTCCACTGTGAGACAAAACACCGTTGATATCAACCTCTTTCTTCCTGAGTATTTCCATAAGTCAAGCACAATACACAAGAATACTAAGATACAATATTTGGGTAATGTGTCAGAGCTAATATACCCACAAACAAATCAAACTACATTGCTCTTGCTGTCTGTTTTTCTTCCATCTTCTGTCTTAAATAAAAACATAATCACAAAAACATTTTCTATCCTGATGATGATCTCTTTTTACTTTATGTACTCAACATTTTAGGGATACCTGGATCATTTCTCAAGAGCTCTTCACCTTGAGTACAGTGGCAAAGGGATCTTTGTCCAAAGTCTGATTCCTTTCCAGGTAAATTGCATGATAGCACCTTTACCAAGTATGCCTGGACATTAATAACTTAAGCAAAGTATTGTTTGGACTATATAAACAAAATAATGTAAAATATGTATGAGTATGCAGCTATTATATTGATTCAAAATCCCAATTAAGGCTTGATGACAGAGGGGGAGCTGTTATAGTATAAATAGATGTTTTAATAGCTTATATGTTACTATCTGTTATAGGTTGTGTATAGCACATTTTATTGTATCCATATTGAATGTATTTTTACTTCTTTGTTTATTCTGGTAATAAGGTTTATTGTGTATGTGTATTCAGATTGCCTCAAGCGGACAACAATCATCATCATCATTATCACCATCATCAAGAGAAGGCTGGTTTGTGCCAAAGCCAGAGGTTTATGCTCACCATGCCATCTCCACCCTGGGAGTTTCTAATAGAACCACTGGGTACTGGCCTCATACACTGCAGGTCAGTACAAACTACTTCAAGATGTCACTTTTTAATTATTTAAGTATTTTTGAGTTTACTGCTCATAGATACACAGCCACAGATATGTGTCTGACCCTTTGAGAACAGGATATCAACCTTAAAATACATATTTTAAATTTATTTTCTTCTGTTGTTTTTTTTTCTTCTCAGTATGGGCTAATGAGGTGTATTCCAGAGTGGATTTGGGTTCTTGGATCACGTGCATTCATCAGTTGAAGCTGAAAACTCATTTATTCTTTCTTCACAAAGACTTAACCTCGTTACTGGATCTTCTTGTTACTGGAGTCATGTGTATAGTGAGAGTGGCAGTGAATATGCACATATTACTCCCATAGACATCTGACATGTTTGTGAAGTCTTAAATTTACCATAGAAATCAGAGAACCTGATAATAAATCTCTTTGTGGTGCACAGGAGTGGGGTTGGAACCTGGCTTTAAACATTGATTTGATTCTTGTCAGAATTTCCAGCAGTGCCAGATGATTATTATTGATATAATTTGATATAGTGCCTCAGCGTTTATAACATGACCATAGTGTCAGCCATTTAGACTATTATATAACAGAGGATTCCAAATCACCAGGCTGCCAACATGGGCCTCAACTGCCTGGTTCATTCAAGCTAAAACTGAATGTGAAAATATTCACATTCAGAAATGTTGCACATTGAAACACTCCTGTGGTGTAAGAACGGATGTAGAAGTGCAGGGGAAAGCAAAAGCCTTACTTCAAATATTACATAAAAAAACTGAATGAATAAAACAAAATCATAACAGATGGGGAAAAAATAAGTTTTTAACATGCACTCAAGACTGTGACCCAAAGGAAAGTACAAACTTGAACATAGTATTCTTGCATTGTGAATATAGCTAAAGGTTATTTGCACTCCTTCTCTAGTCAAAGCTAGAGTTCAGCTAAAACTAAGATGTACCAGTGGAGTATTTTCAGCAAATGTGTGTGTGTTCTTGAATGGAGAGTGGTAGCTTTAGGTAGGTATGGTGTCAGTGCTCAGATGATAACTTAACCTTAAGTGTTTCTAGGGATGAGTTTAAAATGCAACAAAGAGTGATGTTATGTTTTTCGTAAGAAACTATTTTTGAAAAATATAGTTGCACTAAAATCATTAAAGTATTTGTGTGTTTTTTTAAATCAGATTCTTATTGGCTGCTGTGTGTTGTTCTGGTTGTGTTGAGTGATTGAATCATACATTGCACAATATAAACATTATCATATCATCATATGGTATCTGCCATATCTATATCTAGGTGTTCATTACAGCACAAAATTAGACAATAAATTCTTTGTCTATTCCCATATTGCTGTCCTGTGTTTCATTTTATCTCTCTCTGATATCATATACGTTGACTCTAATCTATATGCTGAAGGCCACATACACTCTGTTTATCTCTAAAAACGCCAGCATGGTGTAAAACATTTGCATTCATGAACAAACATGGTGCTGGCTGCCGGAGTTCATCCTGTGACTCTCCTCAGATCAGCCCGGACAACCTGATGACCACACGTGAGGTGCAGTTTGCCTTAAGCAGGTGTGCTGCTGAACAAACTTCTGGGCTTCTTTTGAGGAATTTAAACATGGAAGTAGAATCTGTGAATACTGCAGGTATAAAGATTATCCACACATACTTTGTCTAACATAAAATAATTTTTCCATAGACATTAGGAAACTGCATGAAATATGTAGTTTCGTACAGTAAAAAGTATTTAGTTGTATAATGGTATGGGAATGGTTATCATTGATGAAAACAAACAAAGACAAACAAAACAATATACAAATAAAATAAAATAAACATAACCTCTTCCAAAGGACTATGAAAATAACTATAAGAAAGGACCAGAGGACTATATGAAAATATGAAGACCACAAAAAAGTGGTTAAACAAAAAGGAGTAGTTCAAAATGTATTACAAACAAACACAAACTACCAGTAGTAATGGCAATAAAATTTTAAATAGTGGTACACATAGAGTACAAGGAAACACTGTAAATTAAAAGACGAGGCGAAAGATAAATAAAATTTAACATGTTTTCTAATCATCACTTCAAAATACGTGCTTTTTCTAATGTTGTGAAGTAAGCTGGTAAAAAAGCACCTTGGAATATATCCAGAGAAGTGAGAAAAATAAAGCCAGCAAAATATTGTTTGCTCTTTGACATGAGCAAAATACACAAATAACAACTTACTTGTTACTGCATATTTCGTCATTTGTGAGTTTGACTGCATTAACACCCGATGATTTGAGGGCAGAGAACAGTTCTCATCATTAAAACTCATCAAACCATTTAGTGACTTTGTGCCCTTTATGGAAGCGTTTGTATGTTACCTCATAATCCGTTTTTTCCTTTAATTTGTCTCCCGTCTGTACAAGAAGGACTGTGTGAAATGTAGATGACTCTGTTTAGTGCAGAGTTCTGTATGTTACTCCAAGTTGATTGTTTAAATCTAGATTGTTTCTTGTTTCTTTTTGCCCCCGTCCCATTTTCCATCCACTGTCTAATGAAACAGACTCATCACAGAAATAAAATAAACTGAACAGGAGAACAGCTTCAGTGTTGCAGGTCAAATATTTATAGATAGTTTTGCTTCTACCAGCCAGTTACATTCAGTGTTAGGACTAGAGATTTGTTGTTGTGGTTAGAATGACGTCCTTGTAGATAAGACACCAAAGGAAAAATGACAGAAAGACAACTTCTTCACTTTCTTCTTTAGTCATCCTCCCGGTACATCGCTTCGTTCATCCCTGGTTTCTCTCTGTGGGATTTTTAACTGGTAAGTTGGCTAACTAACACCATACATTGAGTATTCTGTTGTACTTCTTTTGCCAAAAAAGTTACCTGATACTGTGCATGGAGTGGAAAAGATCCCAGCATTGGAATTATTCTGGAATACCTTGATATTATGGATATTACAATATTTGTACTCTCAAATATTATGGCATTTGTATGTATCATCATAAATATGCACAATTATATGAAGCTCAGGAGGTTGGACTGTGTAAATCTGGCAGTAATTTTAAGTAGTAATGAACTGTTACCTTCAATGGTAAAAAAAAATACCTCGTAATAGATGCCAAAAAGCAAGATTTGTAAAAGACTTTTAAGATTAAAGGTATTGCTGAGTGAGAACCATATGAGGGAGATCATTAAATGCTGACAAAATAATCAATGATGTAAAAGTCATTAAAGTGTTAATTATAAATTCACTTTTTTTATTAAAAACCATTAGTTGATATCAAGAGTTTGTATCTTTTTCAGACAGATTAATCTGTATTTTACATGAGTGGTTGAGCTTCATGACTCACATTTGTAAGATTCACAATAGTTGGTATTAACCAAGGTTAAGGTCTTGGTTTCCAGCAGATAAGTATGTTTTGGAGACTTAAAATCAGCAGCTGTGGCTTCTATCAACAAACCCACTCTGGCCTGCAAGAAGTGATAGTTTGGCCTTGTCAGAGCGTCTGTTTGTTCTCACTTGTAGAACTGCAAACTTATTTCTGTATCACCTTCTTAAAACTGCAAATGCCAAGTAACAGCTTCAATCAAGGTGTGTTACTTTCAGAAAATGTAGTTTACAACTTTAACCCAGCTGTTTATGGAATTAATAAAACAAGATTCCTTCCAAATAATCTCATTTTACCAACTTATAAACATTTATTATAACACAAGAATTACTACATTTAACTGCACGGAGTTATAATGATTAACCATCTTTTACATCTTCCCAAATAGAAAGTAGGACAAGTGGCAACTAAAATGGGTGAATGGGATGTACTGGGCCGCCTCCTGGATAAAGTTCAGACCCACTCCACAGTGATTGGCAAGGTCTGGCTCACAGTGCTGTTTGTCTTCCGCATCCTGGTCCTACGCACTGGCGCTGACAAGGTCTGATCATATAAAATGTGATTACTACTAAAGTGCGATAACTGCTGAACAGTATCAACACATCTCTGAATGTCTCAAAAATCATGGGCATTTAAAGTTTGAGCTACTGCATCTCACGCTATCATCCTCTGCAGATATTTATGATAATGAGAAAGTCTCCAATTTTGTCTGAATTTTTGGGCACTCTCCTTTCTATCACCCCTTTCTCTTTCATCTCATCCAGGTGTGGGGAGACGAGCAATCTGACTTTGTATGCAACACTCAGCAGCCCGGCTGTGAGAACGTCTGTTACGACCTTGCCTTCCCCATCTCTCATGTCCGCTTTTGGTTCCTTCAGATCATTGCGATAGCGACTCCAAAGCTGCTTTATCTTGGCCACGTCCTTCATGTGATCCACATTGAGAAGAAGGTGTGTTTCTGCAAGTAGTGTGATAGTGTGTCTGGTAAATGCTTGGTTTGTCATGTGTGCTACATCTGCAGAGGCAGAAGCACAAAGCAGGTAAATCCTGTTACAAAATTTACTATCATATTGAGATGTAGGGTATCTTACTATAACAGAATGGACCTAGATGGATTGCCACAACCTCTTATAACATCACTAGATTGTAAAATTTGGCTTCAGATTAATGCTATAAATAAATAATGCTGTGCACAGAGTTACATGTGCATGAATCAGTATTTATGGCATTATTGAAAGATATGACTGTGTGATGTAGGGATCTATCACCAACTCAGAAGCTCAGATTAGCTTTTTCACTTATCTTAGGTCACTATTTTTTAACTTATCTTAGGTCACTATTTTGTTTTTACTATATGGTTGACTAACTGTAAGCGAAAGTGTGTCGAAAATGTCTAGCTCTGTCTTCCTATCCTTCCAATCAAGGTGAAGGAAAGAATGAAGAACCATGCAGCGTTGGATGACCATGCCAGTCTGTTCTTTAAGAGGGCCTACAAAGTTCCCAAATACACCAAGAGTAGTGGCAAGATCAGCATCCGTGGCTGTCTTCTTCGCAGCTATGTCCTCCATCTTATTGCCAAGATTATCCTGGAAGTTGTGTTCATTGCGGGTCAGTACTTTCTTTACGGTTTCACCCTTCAGACTCGCTATGTCTGCAATCGCTCCCCTTGCCCTCACAAGATAGACTGCTTCGTGTCCAGGCCTACAGAGAAATCGATCATCATCTGGTTCATGCTTGTGGCAGCGATTGTCTCCCTCATCCTCAGCCTGGTTGAGCTGTTCTATCTGTGTGTGAAGGCTGTGAAGGAGTGCATGGCAAGGAGGCAGGACTACACCGTGACCCCAGTGACGCCTCCGATTTCGGAAAGGAGAGCTTTTAAAAGGCGGGACGAGATGATCCAGAATTGTGTCAACCTGGAGCTGGAGCTGCAAGGACGAAAGTTAGGGGTGAATAGGTTCACAGGTGGGGTCAGCGAGGGTGCTAAAAATGTGTCCTCCGAGAACAACAACATGGGCGAGGTCCATATCTGAAGCACGGAGGCAGTGATAGGTTGTACATGTCCACATCCCAGGGGCTTCAGGAGAGTTTGTGTGCTTTGGCTTTGGAGAGGAAAAGAGGAGGAGGGGGCGCCAGCTTCTGTAAACAGGACTCAGTCACATTCAAAATGTTGCTTAAAATAACTTCAAGCTACTTTTGTGACACAATAAAAAAAAATCCATGTTTTCATGCTGTTGACAGACCCATGATTTTGAAATACTGCTCTTATAGTAGATTCAGTTTTTGACAGATTTTGTTAAAACTACTGTGATGCATTGATTTAAGATAATTCAGTGTAACAATTTTGATTCAATAAACCTCTTGGATTCAGATTCGTATTACAATACAACTGTTCTTTTCTTACTGTGTCATGTTTTCACATTTTCCGACGTGACATAAAAAGCAATGTTGCCCTGGAGTACAAATAAACATGGTTTATACTCCGGCAAACTGTTGCTTCATTAATTTAGCATCTAAATTGTCTAAATTTACCAAAGCTTCTCATATTGAGAACCACTTGTTCTATCCATTGAACAAGGAGTTTGGCCCTGAGTGTGATAACCAAACACCTGTCAATTATTACACTCATCCACTTGGGTTGTGTCTGACTTACAACTTTTTCCTACACTCTTTTGCTGATGGGTACAACATGACATTTGTGCCAGATGTATGTTGCGTAATGCGATCCCTCATCGGTGTGCTGTCCTCACAAAACTCCAAGGTCCAACTTCAGTTAGTGATCTGTACCAGGCAGAGACAGTTCTTTCAGTCCAGGTCAGCAGGTAAGATGCAACGGTTTTTCTACTCTGCTACAGATAACAGATCACTTGATGAATTTTAAAAGTATATTATAAACTAACGTGAATATACGATTTTATAGCCCAAGTTCTCTTCATATTTTAATACAGATTTTTTTTGAAAATGATGGATTGTTATTTTACTACATATATGACACTGATTTAATTAACATGATTTCCATTACCAGCCTCAGACTGACCAGCGTGTATTATCTTTTCCTGTTTAACTCTATTTATGTTGTATTTCTAATACTTACAGTGTATTAAACATCTAATTTTAAATATATTATACAGGAAATTGATATGTTTTCTACAGCAAAGCTCAATTTTTCTTCTTTTTCGTCTTTGTAGTTTTATATCTATACCAGCCTATTTCTACTTCGGTTTATGATTGACTGAGTCTTCAGTTCTTCTGTTCAAAATTCTGATTAATGATTATTTTGGAAACAAATTGACCAAGTAGCTCAAGGTTCAGGAGGCTCAGACGACTCTTTCCTACTTATGTAGCATGGTACAAGTACATAGAAATACATGCTTGATTCTTCTAATGCACACGAAATTAAGCCTTTTACTTTATGTTTCATTTACTCACAGATCAGTAACTGAAAATCACCAATAAAGATGGGAGACTGGGGATTCTTGTCATCGTTGCTGGACAAGGTCCAGTCCCACTCCACAGTCATTGGGAAGATCTGGATGAGTGTCCTGTTCCTCTTCAGGATCATGGTTTTGGGTGCAGGTGCTGAGAGCGTCTGGGGCGACGAGCAGTCCGGCTTCATCTGTAACACTCAGCAACCTGGTTGTGAGAACGTCTGCTACGATTGGACCTTCCCCATCTCACACATTCGCTTCTGGGTGCTCCAGATCATCTTTGTCTCCACGCCAACGTTGGTCTACCTGGGCCACGCCATGCACGTCATCCACAAGGAGAAAAAGCTGAGGGAGCAGCTGTCGAGCCCTGCAGGGACCCGGCTGCTCAAAGTGCCCAAATACACAGATGAGAAGGGAAAGGTGAAGATCAAGGGGAACCTGTTGGGAAGTTACCTTACCCAGCTTGTGGTCAAGATCCTCATTGAGGCTGCCTTCATAGTGGGACAGTACTACCTGTATGGCTTTGTCATGGTCCCCATGTTCCCCTGCTCTAAGAAGCCCTGTCCCTTCACTGTAGAGTGCTACATGTCCCGACCTACTGAGAAAACCATCTTCATCATCTTCATGCTGGCAGTGGCCTGTGTCTCTGTGCTCCTTAACGTGATTGAGGTGTTCTACTTAATTTGTACCAGGGTCAAATGTGGGTCCAGCTCTCGCAGTCGCAAGATTACCTCAGCAGAATACCCTGCCGCACTGTCAGCTCCCAGATGGCCGACTGCAGAGGAAGCACTCAAGCAGAACAAGATGAACATGGATCTTGAGAGCAGCCAGAGTATTGGAGGAAGCCTGGACGGGGCCAAAGAGGAGAAACGACTACTGAATGGTCCTTAAAAGCCACTGATGTGACCATTAAAATGTATTAAAGCCCTGGTTTTAGATTTACCCTGTGGTTCCTTGTTCAGATACACCTAAGAGACTAAAGAGAAAAATTGATTTCAGTGTGTACACATCATGACAGAATATAAAGGAAAAGCTTTATTGTGTTGTAGTATCTAAAAGGTCTGCTTAAATTGACATTTTTAGGTTCATTTTGTTGGAATTTTACATTTATTTTGTATTTTTTAAATCTAATAATGGAAAGTGTGCAATATTGATAATGTATTTATGTTCTCAGGATGAAATCAAGTGAGGAGAATTGAGTCTGTTCCCAGTTCTTCTTCTGTGTCTGTTTAAGTTATTTTCATGTTCACTTTCCAGGACCTAATTTGCTTACTGAAAAATAATAATAATGCTGATGATGATTGAGGTAAAGTGTCTGTTTCTACTGTATATGGTATACTGGATGTGTCTGGTAGAGTTTTTGTATGCTGTATTATGAATAAATGATTAAAGTTGTATTAAAAATACCCTTTCATGACTATATTATTTAGATGGTAGGTTTATAAGAGCATGATTTACACTTACTTCGTAATAAATTAAAATGTAGAGGTACAATTACAATTATTTTAATGTATAACTGCCAATTATTTTCTTGATCAACTAATACATTTTTTTTATGTCAGCTAATTGTGGAGAATGTCCATCCAACTGTCCAAACTCAAAGATACTCAGTTTACTGACTAAAAACAAGAATACATTCACATTTTAGAAGTGGAAACCAATGATTTTTTAACTATTTATTTATTTATTTTAACTATTATAGGTAATTGTCTGGTGAGTGACTAACTGATTTATCAACTAATCATTACAACTCCTTAACCGTGTATGCTTGCTCTGACTCCAGAATAGGGAGTGGTTAATAGATTAACAGATATTAGGCATCACTGCTGAGTCAAGAATAATTTGAATGAGTTTAAAGATAAGGACATGTACAGCAGATGAACAATATGAAGACAGAACCCAATGTGTGAAATATTAAGAAAATAAAATACATCACTGAAGAAACTGCTCAACATATCCAATGCAAAATCTCAATAACATCATTGTGAAGTTTCTTTGACAGATTTGTTCACCTTGTTTGAATCACACAGTCTAAAAAAAACTCTCTGTTAACACATTCTCAAACAAAAAATGAACGTGACAAGTCTCCCGTTGTATTTATTGCATGGTTTTTGAACCAGATTGTGTTAGCTGCACAGGTTTTCAAGGCATTGTGCTCCCAAATTCTTATTTCACAAAAATACAGAATTTATATAGATACTAACTAGTCTCTTTGCAAGTGTGTTTCCTTAAAAAATATACATGAAGATATGAACACAGCTATAGAAAAATCATGAGCACAATAATTCAGCTTTGTAGCATTGTCAGTTATTAACCTTCACAATCTTGTCAGTGCTCAGCCCAAAACTGCCCAATTGAAATGTACCATTTCCAGATGTCAGAGCAACGTGACAGCTCATGCTGTTGCACAATTTCATCTAATCTAAAGTTCAAGGTGCCACAGAGAGGACTGGTTTGGAGCACTTGGTGATACTTTTGTATCATTCACCACCACAGGCTGCGACTAGTCTGTTTGTCTGGAAGATAACATTTTAAATTCAAAGGTAAGGTGTACAATTATTTCAAAAATCTATTGGTAGTTCTTGTTCTATAAAGACTAAAATCACAAAATGATTGAAAAAATTCAAACTTTAATCATATGGTATTATTTTTTTTAAACAATGCACACAGTCTTTTCTGGTCCATTCCCTATTATCATTACTAACAGTGCCTAGTACTACTTAGTAAAAATGAATAGAATGTTTTAACCTATTTGTGATATATGTATTAACATAATATTCAGTGAAAAGAGAATGAAAGACACCTGATTAAACATAAATGACAATTAAAAACATTAATTACATTTTCACAAAATTATATTGCCTTATCACAAACTTGATAACAGTTTAACTGTATCTTTTTAACTTCATCAAGCCTTTTGTGAGGTTATGCTATACATTTAAAAACTACTGCAAAATAAGTGATATGTCCTTGGTTTTATCGCCACTGGATACGGTTATATGAACATGCTAGTTAGATTTAGTTTGTTATACAGTATGAATGAGAAGTTGTGAAGTTGTGAATGTTGTGAAGTTGTGGGCTCTCTATTTATTCGCACTCACTGATATTATAAAACACATTTCTTCATCTCCACATGATATGTAGTTTACAGAAGCCTGGAACATCATTATTAACATAACTGCATTATTTTAATAAAAATGTGTTTGTTTTGTTTTGATTCCAAATTTAATCAGTAAACATTTTCATTTTTTTTCCTCATCAGATCTGAGAGCATGGGAGAGTGGAGTTTCTTGTCCTCTCTGCTGGACAAGGTCCAGTCCCACTCCACTGTCATTGGGAAGGTCTGGCTCAGTGTGCTCTTTATCTTCAGGATCATGGTTCTTGGAGCTGGAGCAGAGAAGGTCTGCTTTTATTTGTCCTGCGTTTCTGAAGTCGTGCTGTGAGCTTTTAGATTAAATAACACCCACTGATGGACGTCCACAACAGTAAAAACCCGCATTTACCTTCACAACAAATCATCAGATTTAAATTTATAACAAGACATGTTTTATTATATTGAAACTTTTTTTAGTATGTTTCCTGCACTGCATATTTTATAAAGCTTCACCAGGGCTGGAGAATGCCAGCATCCACTGGGCAACATAACATAACACAACAGTCTGTTTTATGGATAATATTTATTTATAAACACAGCAAACTTCCGTGTAACTTCATCGTGATACTACTCATTAATTCTGTTTGTGTAATTCAAGTTTTTGTTATTCTATACTCTAAATAAAGCACCTCTTCATAAAAGTAACTTAGCACTCGTTTGGCCATTTGTTGAACATAGACCAGTAATGATAATTTCTCATCTGAACATTGCAGGTTTGGGGCGATGAACAGTCCAAAATGATTTGTAATACCAAACAGCCTGGTTGCAAGAATGTCTGCTACGACCACGCCTTCCCGATCTCACACATTCGATTCTGGGTACTCCAGATTATCTTTGTGTCAACACCAACGCTGATCTACCTCGGCCATGTATTTCACGTCATCCACAAAGAGAATAAGCTCAGAGAATATATGAAGACCCACTCCAGAAGTGAAATTGTCAAATTTCCCAAGTACTCTGACGAAAAGGGCCACGTCACAATTAAAGGCAACCTGCTGGGAAGCTACATGACCTCCATAGTTTTCAGAATCATTCTGGAGATAGCCTTCATCGTGGGACAGTATTATCTGTATGGGTTTGTCATGGACGCAAGAATTGCCTGCTCCCGAGCTCCTTGTCCTTTCACTGTAGAGTGCTACATGTCTCGACCCACTGAGAAGACCATCTTCATCATCTTCATGCTTGTCGTGTCCTGTGTTTCTCTTCTGTTCAATGTTGCTGAGATATTCTACCTGGTGTGTTGTAACCCATCCAGACGAAAGTCTAAAAATGTGCCAGCTGCTGCCATTACCATTTATCCACGTTTCAACAGTGACAGTGTGATGAAAAATGAGAAGCTTAGCCTCCATAATGCCAGTCACAGCACAGCCTGAGGAACACCATTAAAAAGCAGGGTAAATAAAAACATGACTAAAGGGGCTAAATCTACACAAGACCATGGTTTACAGTGTACCTGCAAAATGACACTAAGAGTTATTTATTTATGTGACACTTAAAAATTCCTGAAAATGAAATTTGGAGAAATGCATGAAGACTATTTATAAAGTATTTTAAAATGCACAAAAACAATACAATATGAAGTACACAAACTCTTAAAATATGTTAAGTTTTTATGTTTGGTTTTATGTTTTTTGGCTTTGTGAACTAGTTCTGAGTATTGTCAACCCAAAGTTGCAGATGGGTAAGCATGACTGAAGTCATTCTGCTTTAGCTTGTGACTGTATGGGCTGAATGTCAGAGGGACCTGAGCACATAATTAATGACTTACTGCAGATATTTGTGTCTGTACCAATTTGAATGAGCTAAAAGCTATTTTGTAGGTTAGTTTGTTTGTTCAAAAGCTTTTTGTAAGGGCTGCTATTGCTAATTTGCTTTTTAAATGTTTTTTTTTTTCAGTTTGTCTTATATTTTTAACTTGCACATATGACTTCTAAAACAGTAAATATTTCAATTAGAAATTATTTGTTTTCTAACATTTTGCATGTTAATATGAGTAAATGTGCATTTCCCTTGTAACTGACTGTAAACTTAATAAATTCAAACAGGAAAAACGTGTTTATTAAAACATTTCTAACTGCTCTGTTTTTGCTCTGTCATGTCATTATACTCATGAATATTTAATTATGCCTGTCACTGGTATCACTTAAATAACATTAAACCTACTACAAATTACTAATTTAGATAAAGAAAATCATTGAAAAAGAGTTACACTGGAGGACAAATGTGGATGTACTGTACTATTTATGCAGTAGATGCAATCTTATCTGTAAGTTAATATATAAAATATTAAATAATTCTCATCTAAATTTCAGGGAATTCACAACGTTATCTCACAGTGAAAGTGTATGAGGAACAGTTCAGCTACTTCAGAGAGGGTTAAAAATTATTTTGGCGTTGCACTCTTAAATTTGCTCTGCACCAGATAGTAAAATTGACCGCTTGTTTAGAAAATTGAACATCTATTATCCTTAATATCTGCACAGTGACAACTGGACTACCTTGAAGCTCTCATCAGAAGACTGAGAATACTCACAGACATTTTGCCAACAGGAGAGACCATACATCAAGGGATGACACCACTAGATGGCAGCTCCATCACACACAGGACGATTCATTCCTGTCATTCTGACAGACGTCCCGCCCACACAGCGGTGAAAACCAGTTTCCTCTTCCTCACAATAACAACAGCTGCTAGAAGCTAAAGATGGCCGCCGCGACCGTAGCGGGGCTCGACGCCCACAGGATGGAGGAAAAGAAGTTGGAATACTTCTCCTCCATCAACTCCATGGCCAAGAAAATAATGCAGGAGAGGGAGAGAGTGAAAGCCGAGCACGGCTCGTCCTGGGAGAAAATGACGCCGCAAGAGCAAGACAGCGCCATCGACAACTGGATGATGGACCCACACATCCGAGCCCGATACGCTATGCACAGAGTTGACCGCGAAGAAGTGGTCTGTTACCCTAAACTGCTCATCCAGACGGGCCAGAAGATAGTTCATTTCGGAGAGGAGGTATTTAACCCACATTTTAAAGTATGTTAAGTAGCCGTACCGGTGTATTTCGAGGTCGGAAAAGCTTGTGATGTGGTGGTTGCTAACATTAGCTAGCCACGTAGCCGTTGACGTTAGTAAACGTCAGAGTGACCTGTTACGTTGCCTAGTTACAGGAGGAACGGCCGTAACGTCAGGAGATAGATAAATACAGTGTTTTTTAAAGTAACGTTTAGAGTTATGTGTAAAAAAAGTGTATAAGCTGTTTTATTATATGACGTTATCGTGTGTACTATAACACTTCAAATCTGTCACTGTGAGTTTACACTTACAGTAAACATACTAAAACTAGTAATGAGCTCCATTATTCCAGTAGAAAGCCACGAGTACAGTATGTGTGTTAGTTGAAACCGTGACAGGAATTTGTGTCTCTTTGTTTAGGATATTACCTGGCAAGATGAGCATTCTGCACCCTTCTCATGGGAAACCAAGGTAAAGTTATACTGGAAATAAATCATTATTATTATTGTTATTATTATTTTAACTACTTTGTTGAGTTTCATGGGAAAATTGCTGTTGGACAGTTGCACATAGGTGATGACGTTACTATTTCAGTGTTTTGTTCGACACTCAGATTATGTGGCCAGAAAGGACCAGAAATAATACAGTCTGTAAAACAATGCAAAGTTATGAAAAAGCGCTATTTTCCAGAGGCCAAGGTTGTCCGATTGATTGTTGCATCTGATAAATTATGTAAAAGTCCACAAAATATTTTGTTTGCCGTTATGTAAAACAGAAAATGAAAAAGTCCTTGCATTTAAGAACCAGGCAGTTTTTGTTGCTGTTGCCTTGTTTTTTTGTATTTTTTGTTTTTTTTGTTTTTGCAGTTATGCTTGATAGCTTAACATTATGAAAATGTACTTGTCATTTCAGAACTATATACTGTTTACTGATCTCATTTCTGCCTTTTATTACCCCTAATCACATAATCTGACACTGTTCCACCTTCACAGCTGGAGTTTAGCTCTGTTGAGTTAATATGTTGTTGGAATTTTGTTCCCACCTTTCAGAGCCAGTTGGATTTCAGCTTGACGTCAAGCTCAGCAGATCAGGGGATCTCAGCCTCTCAGACAGACTTGAAGTCTGCAAAGGCTTCTCATTCCAACCAAATTGGCAAGAGTACACCAGGAACCAAGGTATGATTAGGCTAATTTGTACAATGGTTCTTTTAATTTGTATATTTTAGCTGTAAGTCAAATGCTTATCTTGTTATCTTATATGTTAAAAGGCGTGTAGCGGAAAGTTTGCCGTGGTTTTATATACAGTACTTCATAGAGATGCGTAGCTGTATGGGACTGGATCAGATCAACGCATTCAAACATAAGAAGTATTTAAGTAATCAGCATCAGTTAAACAGGTTTTGGAAGTTTGAGCCGCTGGGGTGGACGGTAACTTCAGGAACAGTAAGGATTTCCTGGTCACTTGATTTTTGTGTGATCAAGAACATCCCAGCATGCTTCTTCATATTAGTATTGGTAAAATAAAATTATAACAAAAAATGAAAATGTCTCATCCATAAATAATTAGAAGAATGTGGCAGTTTGGGAAAATTATTTAAAAAATTATTTAAAATATAATCTTTCAACATCTTTATAGTTAGTCATGGTTTGACATGACACATTTATAAGACACTGTTATTTTATGCAGTGAATACAGCTTTTAATCTTTTGGACAGTTTTAAATTAAGTATATTTTTGTGCTGTTGTGAAGGTGTCTGTAAGCGAGGGTCGGAGGCCAGAGGAAGAGTCATCTTTCTGGAAGATCAGCGCCGAGAGGTCCAGGCTGGAGGGGGAGAAGGCTGACTTCCAATCCCTGACCCCCAGCCAGATCAAATCCCTCGAGAAAGGAGAGAAACCCCTCCCTTCCTACCTTCGACAGGTGAGCTCTGACATTTCATTTCATATTGCAGTTGCAATTTCTCTCCTGTTTTCAACAAACGGATTGAAAACAACACAAGATCCCACCCTAACATCTATCACTTGTGTGTCCTGAAATTGAATTTTGGCTGAAGCAGAGATTACTGGCATCTGTGAAACTGATGTAAAATGCAGTTGCTGCGACAGAGATACCTTGCTCTTAGTTTTTTACTTTCGCTGCACACCGTTATCAACCACCTACATCACTTGCAACATCAACAACTTTAAAACCATACAGAATATATTTATAATGTGAAATTGGACTAAATTTTACTGGATCAGTGACACTGAAAATGCCACAATAAATAAAGAAATATAAATTCTCTACAGGAAACCTCCAAGGAGCCTGAAGCAGCAGACCCCCACCCTCCAGCTCAGACAAGGTCCACCAAGCACCGGGCACCCAAACCCCCTGCACCTCAGCCCCCTACTCCTGCTGCCGTTAGTGCAACACCGGCATCCATCTCCATCTCAACAAACCCAGCCCCACCCATCAGTGTGTCGTCAACAGTGGCAGGGTGGGAAAGATCTCAGAGCACCCTGCCGTCAGTCAGCAACACCGTGGATGAAGTGTTCTCCTCCAGTATAATGTCCAAGCCTTCCAACCTGTCCACCAGTGTCGAGAAGGAGAAAGAGGCAGACGCTTCAGCCAACTTTGACGCCAGCCCCACATTTTCCCAGGTGAGTTCTGAAATGGATACTACTTCTATAAATAAATAAATAAAATGCTGATAAAGTGAACAGTAAAACATGTTCAGTTCGACTGTCTCTAACACTCTGTCTCCATCTCTTCCGACCTCCTGCCCTCTTGTTCCTTCCCCTCAGTTCAACACAAGCAGCAGCATCCTGAAGACTGGATTCGACTTTCTAGACAACTGGTAAACCACAACTGAGACCAGTCACCAGTCGCTAGGAATGAATCATCCTCATCATCACTCTAAAGAAGGACCACACTGCCATGACTACAGACATCCACCTCTAGATTTAAGAAACACAGATGTTTAAATTGACCACATTATGTTCTTGCAATTATCTTCAGTGGTTTGTTAAGACGTTATCTTACCACTTGTGTGCTGGTACTTTTCCCTCACTAGAGGAGCTTGTTCTCCTCTCTGACAAAGGTTGAATCTTTTCAATGTCTCGACAAACACTAAATATAGATTAAGCAGGGACTGAAACTGTGTTGTCCCTCACTGTGCATTCACATTGGGATCAGCTTGGTTAAAGGGTTACACAGTTTTGACAGTTTTTGTTGTAATTAAACTGCTTATGCCCTAAAGTATTTTGTCTTCTGCCACTTCCAAAGAGCTTCAGGTGCATTACCACCATTTCTCTGAGTACAGTTAACACTAATGTTAGTTAGCCACAATAAGTAACACTACAATATGCAACCTTTGGAAATCAAGCTCGTTATACCATGTGACCTGAAATGAATCCCGCCACTGTGTCGAAACCATACATCAATGGTCAAAGCCTGTGGCGTCTCATAAATATGCACAAGGTACCCTTTCGCGTCAGCATGTGATGCACACGTTTTGACCTTGTCCGGTTGGTTTGGTCCAATTGGTTAGAAGGGGGTGCCTCTCCCAAAAACCTCTGGTAGGGAATATATAGACACTAATCTAGCAAGAAAGAACAATTTTATACCACAAGTATGAAGGATTTTCATCTGTGCAAAACATTAAATCCGTTATGTAGTTTTGTTAATTTTTTGTTACTGTATGTGCTTTGACAGCATCTCCCCACATTAAGTTATAGAACATATTTCTATTAAAATAATATTCTAACAAAATTACATACTTTAGCTCTAAGAAGGTAAAAAAAAGCAGGAAACACTAAATATTACTTAAGACTCTAAGTTCCAATAACAGCTATTTCTGCAAATCCCCCCTTAAGAAATACACGTTTTTGAAGTAGTGTGAAGGTCTATATGGCTTTAACAACTTGTTAACCCATTTCACATTTGCTAGAAAGAGGCATGGCACACAGGATATATTCTACCTGGCAGGGGAATAAATAATTATGGAAAATCCAGTGATTTTCCCGAGCAAATAATTGACCTGTGTCAACATTTTCACAAATTTCGCACAGATTGGGCTTATATCCCTGTTCATTTTGGTGATTTGTGATCATGTTGCTTGCAGTGTGAATGCACACTAAGGTTGTGACCTGGCTGCCTTCACTTACAACTTTTAGACGTTAATCTAGCAAGCAAGAACAATTTTGTACCACAAGCATGAAGAATTTTCATCTGTGCAAAACACTAAAACCCTCATGGTATTTGTTTTGTTTATGTTTGTTACTATATGAAGGTTTTGCTCTCTGTGCTTTTATTTATACTTACATATTCATATGAACTTAAGAGTAGTGCTCAAAGCTGCAGTCCTGGCCTGCATAGTGCAGTTACCACAGTAACTGCAATTACAGACAATGTTCCTACTGGTTATGGAATTCCTGAAATATCATTGAATTCTGAAAGATCATTAAATTGAGAACATTACACCTCTTTCCAGTAATATTGCAGAATGTATTTTCAACTTTTGTAAATTTATTGGTGGTTTTCATCCTAGCTGAAGTGGAAATCCGACTGATGTTGTTCTCTTTGGAAAATAACAAAACAGGAGGGAAGGACAACCGCGGAAGTGCTCAAACATTATTATGGAAAACTCATGGACTCTATTTCCGGACTGCCATGGCAACCTGTTACAGATGTCCTGTATAGATTTTGGTCCTTTGCAACACTTCCTCACCACCTCACACCTCCCAAGTGTCACCTTTGATCTCAAACTTGTGCTTTGGAAAACTAGTGTGCATCTATACCAAAAATAAGACACACTCCCACATCTTGTTTCAGGAAAAAGGCCAGGCACGTAGTGATTTGTAACATTTGTGTTATAGACTTTACATGACTAGAGTACTATTTTACTGAATTTTATATTTATCTGCTGATTGTATCTTCTGCTATACATATGTATGCACTCATGCATTTTGAGGTCACAGATTAGAAGGACGTAAATAAATAAAAAGTCAAAATCAGCTTATTGTTTGTTCTGTTTTCTGTATTTTAAAAGTTTTAGGACACAAATCCCATTCTTTTGTAATTGCACATAATGTTTTCAATCTTTTTCCTTTCTGTTTTTGTTCTTGATCACACCCCTAAATTATATTTTCCAAATGTAATGAGAGCCACATTAATATGGTAAAGTCTGTCGTATTTCTATAATTGTCCAGTTGGTTGAAATGAATGAATCTGCTTAAAATTGAGTTTTATTTTCATGTTTGACATTAGGCTTGTTTGCCTGCTTGTTTGTATTTGTGTTGACCTCCCTCTCAGCTCCATGACATCAACTCCCCTAGCTCTAATACCTACCCCATTCAAAATGCCACTTACAAAAGGAGGAGGGAAGGACGTCGAGTGCTCAGAGGAAATGGTGTAGTTTATCAAAACAACACATTGGCCCAGGTCAAAATGATCAGACTTTGTTCCACTGTTGTCCTTGGATTCAGTGCACTCGCTCTACAGTTTGTATTTAAGGAAGTAAGAGTGTCACTGTGGTTCATATATGAATGTATGTTGGTTAAAATGAAAGCTAACACAGGACTGCCTGAGATAGGCCAACATATGTGGAAGTGGAAGGTTGTGCTTTACTGAAAACCAGATGTAGCCCAATCCACTCCTGCTTTAATTGATGTTAAACTATTTTTATTATGACAACTGTGGGTTTCATAGTTGCATTAGATGATCACACCAAAGCCAAATATAATTTTCTGCTATAAAACATGCAGGAATGTAGTGATATAACTATTAACTGACCAACAAATAAAGCATTCACTCTGCAAATAGACAGAGAATGTAAATGGAAAGAAAATCAAACTGCTACGTTTAGCATGAAGAAACAGTCAATTGTACTAAATACCTGAAGTTTAGGAACTGTTCAGTATTCTGAGCTTTAATGGGTTTGTTGAGATTTGTTGTTTTCACATTTATGATTTTGTACAGAAAAAATAAATTATTTGTGGGTGATCTGTGTTTTCGACAAAACCAGGCTCAGTGTTTATGCTAAGCCAACCTGCTGCTGGTTTCGTATTCCCAAATGTTGAACTGTTCGTTTAATTTGTTATTTTTTCACTAAACAACAGGTAATTTGAAGATTTTAGGCAAATTCTTCAAGGTTAAAGCAGCAGTGGAACGGCTATTTCATTAAAAGAATACTCCTTAGTTCCTAAAAAACAGATAAACAAAAATAACAAAATGGATCGTTTTGACACACTAAAAGTATCAATTTTTAATCGCAAGTCTGTGATTGAATAAGTGACTAAATGGCTTGTTAGGAAAACATAGAGCTCTGTTAAAAGATTAAAAATGACAAAAAAACAACCAAAAAGAGACAACAAAATGACTAACAGCTGAGAAATGACAGACAAGACAACAAACACATAAATTATCTTAAAGTGACCAAAAAAAAACATCCTAGTGGTTCGTGCACATGCCATGTAAACGCAACGCCCCCGGTTCGAGTCCGGCTGGAGACCTTTGTTACATGTCTCTCTCTCCCCATGATTCCCATCTGCCTCTCTCACTGTCCAGCTATCTAATAAAGGTTAAAATGGCAAAATATTAAGAAAAACACCCAAAAATTACCTAAAACAGATGCATGGCAACCAAAAATAGACACAAAACAATCTCAAATGACAAACAGAGGGAAAAGGGCACAATATGACCACAAACAGTCAAAAAAAAGAGACATATGAAATGAGTTATTTTCTACTGTTTATTGTTCAACACATTGAGGTATAAATACCATCAAATAAAAGGTAAAATTCTGAACCTTGGTTTCATATCCATCTTTTGATCTTAAACCCAAATGGCTTCACTGTACAACAAAAAACAAATGAATTAGGTTTGCTGTTCCAGTACTTCTGAGACACATTTTGGACTTTAAACTGGTCAGACTCAGGCTATAAACAGCTTACTGTATATCTACATGGTTCACATGTCAGTGTTGGTCCTCCTGGTACTGTATGTCCGTACTGAACTATGGGAGCTCTGTCCAGTCGCCTCGCTGCAGCACCACCCAACACTTCCACACCCTGAATAGCTGCTTTGTGTTTGCACTCCGGAATCTTTTTTTTTCAACAAACGTTTGGGTGAATGAAAATCATTTCACGGTACTGACTGTACAATGAAAACAGAAACAGGTCTGTTAGTTTACGTCTAGCAGGCTAATGAGGCAGCCTCAGACAAGACACTATATTAAACTGGAAAAACAAGCAAAGGTCTTCATTAAGACGACTGCGCTGACAGATGCTGAGTGAGTTTGTGCTCCTAACTGATATGAGAGATGTAGTGGAAATTTGGTTGAAACATCCAGATGTTTTTGTACTAATGACATAAACATCAAATAAGAGGGCAGTTCAGTCTATTATATGTTGGGCTAAATATAAGTGCAGACACATATTTATGGGTAATAATAGCTACTAATAAATAATTATGGTGTAGACTTGAGAGGGTGCTCCTAAATGTAATGTCCCTCGAGTCGTAGCTCACTCTAAACAATCTGGGGTTTAAACTTTCCCAACACTGGGTCAATTTAGCACCTACAGAATACTGGGTTAAATTGACACAGTAATGTAGATAGAAAATTACCCAAGAAAATGGCTTCTTTGGATCCAGTGACCCAATGGTGAGGCGTAAATAAATAATAAATACACTGGGTCACAATGAGTGTTAATAAACCATTCTACTGCTATACTTAGATTTGTGCTGCAACTAAACATGATTTTCATTATCAGCTCTCGATGAATCAATGTTTCAGTTGGCCTCTCCTAATGTCTTTGTTGATGGATGAATCATCCAAAACACACAAATGCTGAACTCTGTGTCAAACATGACAAAAACAACCAGCAAATCGTCACATTTAAAAAGCTGGAACTTGTTCTTAAAATATTACTTTTTGTAATTATCACAATAGTTTTTGTTTAATTATCTGTTGATTGTCTAATTAATTATTCACTCACTTCAGTCCTAGTATGATTTTATTTGAAGTTGCACTGATTGATGGTTTAACTGTAATTGTCTGGCGTGGAAAAACAACAAGACCAGCCAAAGTCAACACGAGGATAAACAGTTAAAAAAACAATCTTTTTCAAGGGTCACGATTTTTTCTAGGCGTATGGAAATATTTTGGAGTGTGGAAGTCGTCCTGCAATGGAACAGCTGTTTATGTGCAGTCCTCCTGCAGACTCACAGACATCTGTCCCTCGGTGCTGACGCTCACAGTCCCAGTCACCTCAGGAGCTCCTCCCAGTCTCTGGATCCCCAAGCATTGCCTCTGTCTCTTCCCCTGGAAACTCTGCTGGATTCTTGTGGCATTTTAACTGGCATACCTCACCATACACACACAAGCATACACAAGCATTTACATAACGTCTTTCCCTTTTTATGTAATCATTTCCTCCGAGCAGACTCACAAACTCACATTTCTCATACCAGTGATTTATTTAATTACACTACAAAAGCTTGGCAAGCAGACTTCATTTAAGAGCTACTCTAACTTAAGACAAGAAAGTTTATTCTTAATCTAGTCAAGTTATATTCCCAAGGTCAACAATTCATCTTAATAGTTTTAATACAGTTAAGCCAAGCCCTAAAAGAGGTGCGTGTGGGAAATTATGACTAGCTACTGAGCTTGCATGTCAACAGATACATCTCCATGACAACGGAGTAAACTCATTCACCAGTGATGATCATGTGACACATTTGAAAGCTCTGTACAACATTGTTATGAGCATTAAGCTGATTCGCTGTATGATTATGATTATGATAATTTACTGACAGCATAAAGATTTTTTGTTTACTCTCTCTATTGATGTGAAACCGTGCATCTATCTTATATGTTTTCTGATAAACCGAACGATGAAAAGGCAGTGTTAAGAAAATCATGGATCTCATTTACATTAGCTGAAATCACATGACATCACTACAAAGCTGAGTACAGATGAGTACAGGGCTCTTTTTTCTTAGCTGGTGAAGTTTTGCAGATACACGTTTGAAGGAATTCTTAAGAAAACCCGGAGAAACTGGAAATCACAAAGTTTATCTACAAGGCTGTTTTTCTTGGCTCTTGAAAAGTTTACATTTTGATATGCATGATGTCCACCGGACAGAGACCTGTGATGTTAATCCCCTGTGTAAAGCTGCAGTGTTTGCACAAAGAGTGGAAATGGGAGGTGAGAACAAAAACAAAGAGCTTTCCTGTTGTTTGCCAAGAAAGGAGAGAAGTCTTCACCAAAGCAGAGAGGACAGTTAGACTGCAGACTAACAACAGGGATGTCATTTTGATTTTTGTTGTTTTTATCTGGTATTTAAGCTTCTTGTCTTCTTTTAAAGAGGACTGTACACCTGGTCCCATCCACATTTCTAATGGGAGATTCCTGCTGCTTTCCTGTTGCTGCTGCTGCTGCTGCTTTACTGCGCCCCGGATCACAGCTCTGAGGGAAGCACAAGGCAAAGGAGGGAAAGAGGAGCAAAGGAGAGAGAAGAGAGAGAGACAGGCAGCAGGGAGAGAGCAGCGCAGAGGTGCAGAGGGAGTTTTCGCTGCTGAAGGAAAAGCAGAGTTCCTAGGAAGCAGAAAATGGGACCGGCTGCCACCTCGCTCGCTCTGCTGTGTTTATGTTCTCTGCGTGTGTGTGTTCCTACAGGGACGACTGACGCTGCACCAACACAGGTCAGGACTGCATGTTCGCACTCGTGTGTTCGTTTTTGTTACTGAAAGTGAACTGACTTAAAACATTTTTAAATTGGTGATGTTGCTGTTAGTGTTGTTTCTCACATTTTCATGCCTGTTTGGATAAAATGCTGAAACCATTCACAGTGCTCTGAGGGTATGTACTGTACATGTGTGTGTACATGTGTGTAGGTGAGACTCAGGTCTTGATAAATAGCAATATATTACAATTATTTTGTTAACAATGACGCTGAAAGTGGGGAAATGTAGACAAATCTGCTTCAGGAAAATACAGTATCATGTGGACTGTGACTTATCTACTGTAAATGATGATGTCATGAATGGGCGACATATACAAGACATGTTATGGGCAATACTGTTGGAACAGCAGTGGTATTACTGGTATTATGATGACACAACCAGAGGAACAGGTCGATCTGGCAATTTTTCTTCTAATAAAGTTGAATAAGTGTCAGGGTAAAGCAGACCATTTAGCACCATAATGCTGCTAAGTGTACTGTAATTGGTGTCAAACTAATTTTATCTTTCACTTCACTTTATCTACTGAAGCAAAGAAGCTTAAAAAAAAATTGTTATAAAAGTGTTATACAGTTAGTGACATCTTCATCAACGCTGTTTCTGTGTGTTTCTCAGGCATCTCTGTTAGAGGTGAAGAAAGCAAGAGGGGATGTCCCTGACATTCTCCCAGAGCCTGAACCAGAGCCAACCAGCCCAGTGTCAGACTTTGAAAACTCATACAACTACATCTGTATGTTGATTTATACAAATACAAATCACATTTAAAGACTTTCATAGCCAAACACTGTGGTACTGTATGTCAGCCACCATTTAAATATAATAAATATCAGCCTTAAATCTGTACGTTAAAGTATAAGAGCAATATTTGATTTTATTGTAGCCGAGATATCACGAAAACCGAATTTTCCATATGTACTCGCATCGTATCTAAATCAAACCCATCCCATCCAAATATTAGCAGAGCATGAGCATATATAATACTTTACTAAGGTATATATGTACAATCATTTTACACGATGGACTTTCATCATCAGTTTTCCCAAGCAACTCCTCTAAACCAAAACAGGAAAAAATACCAAGAATGCAACTGGCAGTGTATTGGCAGAATAACCACAGTTTACTCAATGCTGCCACCCTGTGACCACAGTTTGTAATGGCATCAAAAACCCCTGGCGGCACGCGTTAACATTTTACATAATACACAAATAACTGAACAATATTACATTCACAAAATAACCAGAAGTACGTTGAAATATTTATTAAATATTATTTTAAATTATATTGTATTAAATTTACCACCTGGCTACATTATTATTGAAACATATTTCCATTCTGTAATAATCTCTATCCTGTTACGGTCATTTCATTCTCTCTATTGTAATATTCTTTCACACAGTATCCAGACTAGCCAGTATGGACCAGGCCATCCACAAACTGAATGTTGGTCACTACACTCTGGATGTTAAAGTCAGCCAGCTGATGGACCGTCTGTCCAGGATGGATGGTAAGATGCTCCCTTTCTTCTATCCTACAAATATACTGTCATACATTTCGTCTTATGTGGTATTTGCTCACTTTGAGATATAGTTTCATCTCCCACTAAAGATATTCAGCTCACATCTCACCAAACTCTGACAGAGTTCTTTGAGTTTCAGAGAAAGGAAAATACCATGTTGTACTGTCTTGTGTTCCATGTTTCTGTTGTTCGTCCTCCCTACCACTGTAGCTAAAGTCGGGGAGCTGGATGACAGCATCCGAGAGATCTACCAACACAGCAAGGACAACCGCAAGGAGATTGGAAGACTGGAAGGTATAAAAGTTATTTTCCTTTAGGTGTCTTTCGTGCTTCCTACCTACTACTGAGCTGTCTTCTAACAAATCCGAAATAAAATACGATAGGCACACGTGCTTGAATGGAGATGCTACTGTATCTCAGGCGCTTTATTTTAGACAGAAAGACAAGTGAGATATCCAAAGCTGAAAACATGTCAGCCTTGAAGCTGACCTGAGCAAATCCATTTGCTGAGGTTTTATCTATATAATGAGATATGATCAGGCAAAATACTTGAAAGCCAAACACAAATGCTCCCACTGGGGCAGTATTGAATAAAAATCACTTAATAATGACAGATTTATCATGTTAAATAAATAGCCTGTGGTCAGTTACAGTATTAGTAATTTCTCCACTTTGTTTCAGGTTAAACTGGGGTTTCACATGCCCTGTTACATAACACAAAACAAGGAAATATTTTTTCTCTGTTCGTTGTCTGAGAAACCTGTGAGATTAAGCTTGTTCACAGAAACAACATAACATAACAAGCCAAGCAGCAAACCAAGCACATGTCTGTCTATGCAAATTTTTGTATTAAAACAACAGTCAGGTGCCCATATGAACACTGAAACAGGTTTTGCTTGATGTAACAATGTTTTCTGTTCATTGTTGTCCTGATTAGATCTTTTCCTGAAGTCTTTATGATGGCAGACAAAAACCACAGTCCCCATTATGTGTAAAAATGTATTAAAATGTGTAACTAAAGCTAATAGTTGATACATTCCAAAGTTCAGGTGTTGTTACTATAAAATCCCCTCTTGACCCCCTGTTAAATTGCAATGGAGAAAAGTAACAAAAACACACATTTGTGTTACAGGTACATTTGTGCTAAAAAAAAGTTGCTGCTATGGACTTATACCACACTTTTCTACTTTATTGATACTCAAAGATTACACAGAGCTGCCATGCAGCTGGCCTGACCCACCAGGGGCAACTTGGGGTTCAGTGTCTTGTCCAAGGACACTTCAACATATGACAGAAAGAATCGGGAATCAAGATTCAAGATTCTTTATTTGTCACATGCAAAGTTATACAGTGTACAACACGCAGTGAAATGTATCCTGAGCCATCCCTATTCTAACCACTAACCCTAAAATAGGTGGATTACTGCTCTACCTCCTGATCCACAGATGCCCCACATAACAATATCCACTTAAAGCTACAGTATGTAGCTTAAACCCATGGATTTTGTTCCACATCACTTACATAGAAAGCACCTTTGGGAAGGATCTCTTAAAGGCAGAGGATTGATCACAGCAAGGAAAACCTGTTTCAGGGTTCATGAGGCTGTTGTTTTAATACAGACTTGAAAAATGAAGAACACAGTTAGTGTGACAAAGCATTTGTCTTTATCTTCTTTGTTTCCTAGGTTGCCAGAAGGGACGCAGGATGGGATACAAATGTTATCTGGTGTACAATAGCTATGAGAACTACGCTGGAGCATCCAGAAAGTGTTTGGAACGGGGCGGCCGGATGGCGATGCCACGTGACCGTAAAGAGCAGGAGGCCTTAGCTGATTACGTCAAGTCCTTCTTCCACCCTGGGAACTGGCCTGTGTGGCTCGGCATCCACGACCTGCGATCCGAGGGCATGTACCTCTTTGACGACGGGACGCGGGTCTCATACTTCCAGTGGCGCAAGCACTTCCTGTCGAGCCAACCGGACGGAGGGAGGCGGGAAAACTGTGTGGCGATGTCATCAGACGATGGCGACTGGTGGGACCACTACTGTGATCGGACCATGAACTATCTCTGTGAATTTGATGACAGGGTGGCACTTTAAAATGAACAGTACAGGTTTACTTGCCTACAACCTTATTACTGCCTTAAACCATGAAACCTTTGAAATAAAAAAGCCATTATAGTTTCAAATAACTTCCCTCCCTTCAAAAGACACTTTAAACATGGATTGGTGGTGTTCAAAGGTGAGGAAGACTTCAACTGTCCAGAAAAGTGTGTTTTAATATAAATATCTAATATCTTTAATTTCATTTACATATGTAATTAGTGTAGCACTGTTTAGGTAGTGTATCTTACAGGATAAAAAGAACTGCCATGAATTTTGTATTTTGAATATATTTTACGTTGTTAAGGTGAAAAGATCATAGAAGCGCACAAATTCATGTACTGTTATTTTACTGAATGTAACTTAGTCAGGACTCTGCTGTGATTCATGCATGGAATCATAAATATTTGTAAGAAGTTTCAAAAAAAAAAAAGGAAAACTATAATAACTAAAATATTGGAGGCATTTTCTTCAGAATCAGCACATACTGAACTTAAAGATAAGGATCACTTTGTATTTGGGTTTAGCAGGAATTAGGCAGTACTAGTCAGATCTTTGAAGATGTTTAAACAAAGTCTGGTTCAAGGTGTGACTGTGCTGTTAAACTGCTGATTCTCCAACATCTTTGGCCAGAGCAACATTTTTAGAGCTGTACTCCGACTTCATGAATCATCTCACCTCCCCAAAACGGACAAAATGTATCCTACCTACCTACAGTAGGTGAAACAAGTTGTACGTAACAAGATGACTGTAAATGCTTTCATAAATCTTTAGTTCACAGCATCATTTTCTGATCAGTAAAAAAAGGAAAATAAAATAGGTATAATAAAGATTTGATCAGTAAGGCTGGATATTGTTTGAAGATTTAACCGTTCCAGAGCAACACAATGGGTTTTGGTGCCAAAGTTATACTTTTTGATATCTTACTTTGTGAAACAGACATTTTTTTCTGCAGTATTCTTTATTTATTTAACAATAGAAGTCAAAAATCTTTGACTAAATACATATTTTTTGATGTAACAAAGGTTTGGGGTTAAGGGACCAAAGGTATTAATGTTTGACACTTGCTAACACTAACATCAAACTCCTCACAGTGACAAATTGTGTGCTTTGATATGATGTGGGCATAGTTTCCCAAAAAAATCTTGAGACTAAGATAATTGTAATATCCAATTTGCAACCCTTCTTAGGCTCACACAGTAGTTGTAAAAAGCAGTAGAGCTAAAGGCATTCTAATGATCACAGATTAATTTGTGATGGCTCATCATCATCATCATCCTCCCTCTTTATGCCTAAAATATCTCTTCTTGCTGAAATGTCCTTTTTCAACTGTGGTGCATATGTTGCCACATGCTTATCATCTTAATAATAATACCAACAGCATATTTCTGTATTAAACTGATAAACAAATCAGTGTTTTTTTTGTTTAAATACAATAATTATATATATAATTTTATTTATATTAAATCACATTGTAGAGACGTAGTACTAAATTTCAATGCTTCTATTACAACTCTGACACAATAGAAAAAGATCAATGGTCTTTGTTTTACAGTTCAGCCTCAGTCACACCTCTTCATGATGTCATGAGTGGTAGATGTGATGTCATTAACGTAAGTCAAAGAGCCGTTCTTCTTCTTTGGTGTCAGTGATTGTGCTGACTCTATCCTTTCACATGCTGCTTATGATCCACATACTGATGTTTCTATGCAGAGTTGATGGAGCAGCCTGCAGTATCCACAGCCAGCAGGATGTCTGTCACAGTCGGTCTGTCCAGAGGGTTTTTAGATGGGTGAGAATGAAAGACTTTCCCTGCTTCATCCAGTAAAAAGTCGCCTCCCATCTGAAACAATAAAAACACATTAATCAGTATCTTTAACACTGAATCAAATCATTGTATCACTCAAACTCTGCAACTCTATAACGTTTTAGTCTCTTTTAACTCATGAAAGATTACACTTTAAAGGACATTTTTGCAGTATATATATATATATATATTGTTTGTGTCTGAGTCTGGCTACAGGAATTTCCTTGTTGGTCAAATCTATATTTCCTCTGGTTTCCTCTGGTCCCAAAATATGAGATTGAGATTATAATGGCCTAAAGTTCCTGCTTTATTACTTAACCTTGGGATCATGTGACAAAATCTAGTTCTGGGACTATTATTAATTCATTTATTAATTCTCCAGTGTCAAAATTTTTACTATGTTGTCTGTTTTTACCTGGTAGATGTCTTCCAGCAGGCGATAGGGGATGTCAGGGAAGTCTCTGTCCACAGTTCTGTACTCCGAGTACTGCAGCAGGCAGCTTAACTTCATCGCCTTGGCGTAGGACGAGCCGAGGCCAAACCTCTTGTAGGTCTGTGGCAGAGAAAACGTCTACTGTATTTGAAAGGTTTAGGAAAACAATTTTCTGTAGAAACACATTTTGGCAGGTTTATATAATCCAAAGCATGCATTTGAGAAAAGACAAAACATCCGGTTTGGATGCTGAAAATGAAAAACATTTGCAGCCGGACTTCTTGACACACACACGTCGTGATGGATGATGTGGAAAACCTGCTCTTGCCTCCATATTTGGTCGATTGCCCTTGTTTCCATCTCACATTTGCTAACATCTGGTGGTTGACTTTTCAGAAATAATGACTGGGAGACTCAGCTTACTGGGCTTTTATGACACGTCATCAACCAGCTGCTAAATTCTCTGGCTCCCTCAGCTGTGGGTTTATTTTGTGTGTGTGTGCTGAGTCACAACCACTTCTAGTTTCCATAAATTCCAGTTGCTTTTGAATGTCCATGCACTTGCCTACCAGCATTGAACATAAATAAAATATGTACACAGATGTGACCAGAATTTTGATGATGATTCAAATTTTGATAATTGATAGTTAAATCCTAGTTTTCCCTTAATGCCCTAATTATCTACTGTCATTAAAACCTTCTGGTCTCTAATTGATTAGATCAGGGTCGTAACCTTTCTCTGTGGATCCAGCAGCATTTCGAAGCTACATCCAGTCTGCTCCAGCCACAGCTGAGCTCCCTCTACACTGCCGAAAGAAACCACCAAGACCTTCACTGACCGAGCCTCCAGATCAGCCTGTGGACAAACAAATGATTAAAATAAAATTATGAACACTGTAAGCCTTCATACGACTCCTCTGCTTTTGGTTGTTGAGGATCTGTTGAACTCACTTTTGCACATTATTGCTTTATTGCCAGTTACTAATTTACATGAAAGTAAATGGTCAGTAGCTGCAAGGCTGAGTAAAGACAGTCACTTTGGAAAAAATGATGGGAGAGGAAAAAAGTTTTCCACGTGTTTAAAGGAATATTTCAACATTTTGGTAATTACTCTTATATGACTCTCATCTATACAGCTGAGCTAGCAGCCAGTTAGCTTAGCATAGGAAGTCACGGCTCATGGGCAATAATCAGTGAGTCACATAACTTCTCAAAACAACCACGACTTGACATTTTTACACTTTTACATTCTACATTTCTATAGACATTAAATGAACAAATATAATCTGCCAATTACAAGGCTTTTGAGGTACTGTTGTAAAGATTTAGTTTTGTTTAATTGGGCAGGGCCGGGCTCTCAAATCAAATCAAATCAAATCCAATCAGCATTTTCAATTTTCAACTATTTTCTTAGAACCTTGTTTTTGACATAACTGACAAGCATTTTAAATTCTGTTTTAGATCCATTATAAACACCTCTTTAACCCTTTTCCCACTGTTTAGGAGTTGTAGCTGCAGCCATAGGATTGTAATGTTTTTATCAGCAATTTAAGGTAAGATCCTTAATAAGTAAATAAATATTACTTTTTATCATTATATTTTTAAAAAGGCATCCCTAAGATATGGCAAGATATTGGCTTCAAATTTAGTTATAAGCAAAGTAATTTCAGTTTCTTTGTTAACATCCTATCAAACCGCTGTAGCTTTGGACACACCCATGATGTATAGAGGCTTCCTGGCGGCAAAACATCTCCAACAAAATGCAGTTTTGCATGTTGTGATGGTGCACTAACACATCAAAATAATTGAAAATTACAGTCAGATTAGAGATTAAACTGACCTGACTGGCCTCCAGCTCGGCCACGTGGTCTCTACACGACAGTCATCCAAAATGTCTGATGAAAACCATCAGAACCCTGTGACTCTGAGCCAGGTACTGACCCAGAGTCACACTCCTTTAAGACAAAACACAACAACAAAATGAGAAAATCTGATGAAAAGTACAGTAGTTGATGGATGGAGCTGCTTTTTAGGTGGAAAACAAGAACAGAAACATAAAAAAACAGAGTGTGGCAGCAGTGTGTGAACTTGCTTTCCACTTCGTCCATCAGTGAATAAAGTATCAGGGCTCAGACTGTCTGCTGTTGTTTCTCCTGACAGCTGTCCATCTGTTGTCTGCAGACCTGTTTCCACTGTCTGCAGGAAGAAGTCCCACTCTCTCTGCACACGCAAACACACAACTGAAACAACTCCATAAAGTTGTGAATGCAGACAAATAAAAGGCAATAAAAGCTATGTTTGTCAGGATAATAATTAAAATGCTAAAGCATTATTAGACGAGCCAGCACTGCAGCTTATTGCAAAGTGCTGTGTCTAGTGTAAGACCACTAAGTCTTCACATTTAAGGAGCGTAAACCAGCAAATATTGGTAAGATTTTCATTGGTTATTTCTGTCTTCATCACTGTTTTTTTTTTTTTTTTTTACATAGACCTATATATACACACCACAAACTACCATTTGATTAGACATTGATAGAAACATTTATCAGTATATGCTGATGAGTATTGATGAATTATAACTGTGTACGAGAGAAAGTTTTGAAAATGTGAATCAGTGAATTCAGAATATTTAACATTACACTAGCTCTACACACTAGGTCATTACTAGTAGCCAGCATTATATTAAATTTCAGTATCTGACATGAACTTGGATCTATATACTGTTAAGTTATGTTATGAGTTGAATTTTAGGTTTTAATAAGAAAATCAAAGAAATGCAAATTTAATAAATAAAAAAAATAATCTTTAAAGTCAAATAAAAAAAATCTCACACATACAGACCTCCAGCTGCAGAAGTTCATCCACCTGCTCTCTAACTGTTGCTTGACTGAAAAATATCAAAACCGTGTGAAGAGGTAAAATCTTCACAATTGTTTTATCCTCAGGGCTAATTTTACAGTTTCAGTTTGATTTGCATAATAAATTGTCTCTACAAACAGTGTTTTTTGCTGAGATTAATCAGTAATCAAAAACTTGTCTCTACTTCTCACTTATTTGCTCCATTTTTTCATCTTGTATGATGTTCACCTAAATATATTTGGGGTTTGAAGTGATGGTCGGACAAAATAAGACATTTGACTTGGGCTTCAGGAAACTCTGATGGGAAATTTTCACTAATTTCTGACATCTTATCACTTTATTTTTCGCTTGATCAACTGCACCTGTACTTACTGATAAAACTTTTGCCAAACTGCCTCTGCTTCATTCTTCCTCTTTACGCCAAGGCTGCTCATTCAATAGTAAAAAAAAACACAGAATCACACAACAGTATAAAAATACTGTATATTTACATTTTGATTAGAAGAGTGCATTAACATAATTATACTTTTGTAGGTGTAGAGAGCCCCCACCTTTTGTAAAAGTCTGCTCCGGCTGTAATCAGGCTGAATAAAGTGGTGATCTTATATGGGACAAAAGTCTCCAGAGAGGCTGGGTGAGAACAAAGGGCCACAGTTATTGGTCCAGGTCATTTGTACAATGTCTTTGTGTTGGCAATAAGCATGACAGGAATTACACTGCATCACCTTCATGCCAGAGAATTTCAATCCATGGATTGGATCACACTGATCTGCTTTAACAATGTACAAGAAGCATATTTTGTAGACAAATTATGAATTAACCGAGAAGAAAGCTCCTTTATTTGTATTATTATTAATACATATTTTCCAAATCAATTCAATCTTCTCTTCAATTCGAGGTACATATAATCTAATAAATCAAAATGCTGTCTTAGTTTAGTGCTGCCTGCTGCAATACTGAAGTTAAAGTATCAACTAGTAACTGTAATTTTTATGTGTTCAATTCTGAATTACTCCCAAGACCGAGCCAAATTATTTTATACGTGGCATCTACTTTTCCCCCGCTGAAATCTATTGCTACAACTACATCGATTTTATGATTCAGTCGTACCTTCAGCATCCTGCTTGGCCGTCTCTAGAAGCACTTTTCCCACTTTGACCAACAGAGTCAGACCATTTGTTAAAGTCTCCTCTGATACATCTTCAGCCATCATCACTGGCTCCAGTCACAGGTAACCTTCCTCTGTTGGTCTGTAAACCAACCACAACCATGTGCATCAAAATCCATCTCGACCATGTGACAAAAATCATGTGCTGATAGAACTTGTGAATATGGGATTTATGCAACATCTAGTGGTGAGATTTGAAAAAAAAAATCCCCCTGTGGGGAGTTTGAACATAAATACTGAAAGAAGTATTCAGTTTATCTTAGGTTTAAATACAATAAAGAAAAAAAATAAGCACACATCACTTCAAGTAACAATCTTTAATTATAAGGTTTAGTACTATGCTAATATAATAATAATGCTGTAATGCATTATAATCATACTGTAATGCATTATAATATATAAAATGTCCATATAGTTAGTATAATAATAATCATATGCTGCTATAATTTAAACTGCATAATAAGAACAGCTAGTGGAGAAAAATTAAAGCACTATACTATTTTTATAAAAATAATTATTAAAAATGTAATAATAAAAAACAGACAGAATGGTACCTGAAAGGTTGTGAACCCTTTGTGAATTTTCTCAATTTCTGCATAAAATGAAAACAAGGAACATTTATTAAATACATGGAAATAAATAAAAATGATATATACCTACATATTATATTATACATATTACAGTATGAATATAAATAAAAATATCTAGTGGAGAAAATTGATAATGCCACTCTCAAATTAAGATAAAGTTAAGGTCGGATCATATTTCCCAATAAATAAATAAATTAGTGTCACTTTTTGTGTTGTTTGGTTGACTCCTTTTTTCTAGTTTGAGGACTTCACTGAACATTGGATCAAATTTTAGGTCTTATTTATGTAGAAACAAAGAAAATTCTAAAGGGTCGGTAGCCTATTTGGGTGCTTACCCATTAAAATTACTACATTTGGGGGTCTATGAATCAAAAGTTATCTTCTTTCTACATGGTTCATCCAGTATTTTCAACCAAACCCTTAAATTGAAGCTGACACTTTAAGCATATCTTGATAAAAATAAATAAATAAAAGCATAGCACTGATGCTGCTCTGGTCATGGTTACTGATATCCTGTTGCTTGCCACTGATGCAAACTGGACTTAACATTTTTTTATTTATTTATAATTATTATAATATTATAATAATATTATATATATATATATATATTATAATAATATTTATTTATTTTTTTTCTCATCATGGTAGATGTAGGCCTCCACAACTTAAACCACTTTTAGAATAACAACAAGAGAGTCAGTTAAAATTGTAACCAGTTTTACTGACCGCTGAACATTCACTCATTCAATACAAAACTTTCCCCCTTCAAGTTTTGAAGCTTTAAGATGGGGTGTTCCCTCCACGCTGTAAAGCCCCCCCATAGCACTTAATGACTGGGTCACCCCGTGCAAAAGAGAAAATGACGACCAGCCAGCACAATCACTGATATGAAACAGAAAAGATGTTAAAAGAAGAAAACCAAGTGTAGGATGTCAACTGTCAGTAATGCAGGAAATGAATCCGAGATACTGCAAAGGTCAATTTGTTCTTAATTTGTGGAAATTAACTGAGTAAATGAGACTGAGAAACTAGACATTCAAATAAGAACCACTTCAGCACTGACATGACTTTCAGCTGTTATATTTTAACATTTACAGATCTCTAAATTACAAAATTGGCAATTAAAAACAAAGACATAGCTGAAATTTGTTCAAAAGACTCAATACGTTTATATAATTTCAAGTGCTGACCCTGTGGTATTTTCCTCCTTGTGCTTAAACTCACATTAATAAAAAAGCAGCTGCTGCATAGACACTAATGTGGCTTCAATATCTGATACTCATGTTGTTTCGTAATGATACTCCATGTAAACATCATATTATAACTTCCCTTACAGGATTACTGCAAAAAACAATACGATCTGCAACTTAAAC
Organism: Sandelia bainsii; assembly: GCA_032362345.1. Lineage (NCBI taxonomy): Eukaryota > Metazoa > Chordata > Actinopteri > Anabantiformes > Anabantidae > Sandelia > Sandelia bainsii. The sequence goes on from JAUMHL010000017.1 coordinate 16,228,329, forward strand.
ACCATTTGTTTTATGATTTGTATCCGTGAACCCTCAGCCTTGTTGATTTTGTGCAAATAGAGTTAAATATTGTCAAACTCTAAATTGCAAAATTGGTCAAGAATCCATACAATATTAAATAAATATGAGAAACATATGTGGTTCAATACAAGCTAAAGATATGATCGTCTATGATTAATCCTCTAGAAGATCTAACAGGATCAAGAGCTTAATATTTTTAGATCATTTCTTCAGTTTGTATTTTTCCTTATTTTAAATGTTAGATCAAATTATATAGAAGAGTGTGAAAGTGGTAATGTACAGTTTCACTGCAGTTTCGCTTTTAAAATCACACTTTAGAACAACCAGGGTGCTTTTACTTTTCTTTCATTTTAATACCAAATTTATTTTTAAGGGTCATTTGACCACAGTGGACGGCTTAGAGGAGATTAAGCTTGTGCTACAACAAATTTTAATCATAGATTCATCTCTCAATTGTAAATCAATATGAGTAAGTCAGGCTCTATAAAAATAAGAAAACCGCTCGTTATTGTGGTTGTTCTAAAGCAATATACAATAATAATATAATATTTTCTGCTTTGCCATTGTCATGCCAATTGGTAACTGAAAAAGAAACTGTAAAGAAAAGCAAACACAATATTTAAACTGCAAAAAACAAATCTAAGAAAATGGCAGAAACGTCCTTAACTGGCATCTTCAATTTCTTGTTTTGTCCCAAGAAAGGGAAGAAAGCAGCTTTTATTCAATTTACAATGAGACAAAAATGAGAAAAGCAGAAAAAACTCACATTTGTTCTGAGAAGCTGAAACCAGCAAATATTTGTGTCTAATAAATCACTTAAATGATTAATCTCCAATCATCCATAATCTTGTCAGATCTGAGACTTTGTTATAAAACGCTCTCATTGGCTCTCATTCTCTTAATAATAACCCATTCTTGGACATAGTAAAAGAAATAAAAGACAGTTTAATACCAGAAAAGAGAAGTATAGGGAAAAAAGACTGCTTCAAGTACCCCAAGTGGAATTCAATAGCCCTGAAGGTTTTGTTTCATATCTTTAAAATCCCTGAACTCCTTCTCTGCTGACAGGCGGGTCTGTGTTTGAGCACAGCAGTGGTTTAAAAAATACCAATGACAATCTTCATTGTTAAATAAAAGCTTTTTTTTTTAGGTACCAGACTGTGTCAATACAAAACTTGTTAACAAATTCCAATTTAACATTCTAGGTCATCTAAAACGAGGGTTTGACCCATGACTGCGCAACCAAAGACTGCTCATGTTGATGGTTCATAAGATGAATTTTGTGCTTTGGGTGTTTCAGCGTGAGAGAAAGAGAGGAGGGTGGATAGATTCACTTCTGCATCCCAAACTAACTGAAATATGCTGCTTAAATGTCATTTCTGCAAATATGGGGACAGAAAACTATAAAATGAACAACAAGATCTGATAACAAAATTCTTAAGTAGGAGACTTTATTGTTTTGCTTTGTCGAGTATGATTGCAAACTGAATGTTTTGATCTTTTTGTTTTGTTTTTAGTCAAACAAAACAAGTTATTACTAATAAGCAGATGCATCAATAAGAAAATAATCCTTCACTGAAGCCCTAGATGTCTATGTCAACTTTAAACAAATTGAGCCATTGGTTACTGTGGTACTGACAAAGCAACACATTTCTAAGTAGTAATCATAGTACTTAAAAGTTTTTTGTTTAGATTTTGCAAATTAGTGTTAAGAGATGTATGACGGAGAATTTAAGAGAGGATGACAGAGAACAGAGCAGGATTTTGAGAGTTTTTTTATAGAAAAAAAAAACACTGAAATAGTATTTAATACTTAAGGTTTGCATTAATATCCTCTCAGTTCTATTAAGGATGTAGAGAAACAGATTCTACCAGTTTCCTAATGTCTCAAGCAGCATTATGTTTTTTTTTCCCATTAACATTAAAGCTAAGATGATTTTAGAGCTTTGTCCAGTTTTGTTTGGGTTGCAGAAGAATACGGTCCCTTTGCTCTGCCCAGTGTAGAAGCTCTATTACTATTAAGACTTTATTAAACAGACTCCTCTCCTGTGCAGAAGCTGTGTTAAGACTTCTTTGGACAGCGTGAAGACAAGTCTGTATTTAGGACCTCGATCATCGTTCTGGTGGACGGGAAGGTCTCTGCCACAGAGGGAAGACTCTGGTACCAGCTTGGTAAACTGTGGAGACAGAAAAGTTACAGTGGATGTCAAAATTTATGCAAAACCTACACTTAAGACATTAAATCACCACTCCACGTTACCATACATGTCTTTCAGAAAGTCAGTGATGTACCGACTCCTAGAGACAAATGAATTAAATGTAATAACAGTCGAATAACTGGTAAGGATTTAAAGAGAGCACTATATCATCATAACTTGAAAGGCTGTACCCCAAAGAGAAAGCCACTACTACAAAAACCGGCATAAAAAAGCTAAATTAAAGTTTGCAAATGAGCATCATGATGAAGAGCTTACTTTTTGGAGAAGTGTTCTCTGGTCACATTTGACAAAAACAGAAATGTTTGGTCATAATGACAATTATGACTAAACTATTATTTATGGAGGTAGAAGGGTGAGGCTCGTAATCTCGCGTGTGAGTGATACTGAAATGGCTCATAAAGCCCCGACTTTAATCCAACAGAAAGTACAGTATATTGTTGTACATGTATGTAAACATCCACTCTCAACTGTACAGGTGCATTTCTTTGTTTAGAAGAGGAACAACTGAGTCAATGATTAAAAACAACACAAAGGAATATTTTATGATCGTCTCACCTCTTGAGATTCATCCAGCTCTTTGCCGCTTTACTGAAGCTCTCTGGACTGGGCGTGGTCATGGCTTCAAAATCCACCAGCTGAATCAACAACAAACTGTTTAGTGGACAAATCCTGATCACACATTTTGCTGCCTTTGAGGTTGTGTCCACACAAATAGATTTAAACACACTCTTTGTTGCTTTTGGCAGCTACTCAGGATAAATAAAATCAGTGAATCCTGTGAAACTGCTGCTGCAAACTCCCACTCATTTTGATATTCACCATTTTCTAAACATGAATATACACCTGTGAGATAGTTAACTACCCGTTGTTTATCGGAAAAGTTTACTGGTGGTCATTTAGACTAAGAATATATCTGTAATGTAATGTAATGATCAATATTTAAACACACTTTATCTAGATAGCATGGTAAAATGCTGCTTTAATAGTCGTTCATAAAGTAAATGATATTAATTAGTAAATGATATTAATTTTAAAATAAAAATTTACTCTTATTCTTTCCTGGTATTGTTATTTTCTTGTGATATACTTCAGATTTTACCTCTTCATGCCTCTAAAAAGCCTTTAAGTGAAATTACTCTTTGGCTGAACTGCTCACAACTCACAATACTCCATAAGCCAAAAGGTTTTTTATTTATTTATATCAAGTAGTTTTTTTTGCCATCAACTGTGATGTATTTTTGTTTAATTCATTAAGATCACCAAATTACTAGACATTTTTTAGCAGAGGAAACTGAAATCTGGGCACTGTGAGAACAGTCGACAGGCTCAACAAGAGTTCAGCTCTCTAACACCTGATCAGATTTCAGTTCTGCCTTGTTTCCACCCAGCGTGATTTTGTTTCTGGAACAATATGTCTGCTTGGCAAATGCACGACATATGAGATTTTTGGCAGTTTGTCTTTTAAAGGCCTGGAATAAGAGTGTTGGCAGACTGTTGTGCAATTTACACTGGAACACTTATTACCTAGCAATTAAAAAAATTATGAAATACAGTACCAGGATGCTGAAAACTACATGCCAAGAGTGTGTTTCCCCCTGAGGGTTACACAAGCCTCCTATCTGCTCTGAGCCAGGTGTTAAGTTTCATCTTGTATTGTTTTACTTAGACACAACATCTCTCTTTTCAGGCTTGGAATAAAGCATTTATCATTGTACAAAGCTGTTGAAGTTATGTTTTGCTGTCATTTACACATACTATAGTTAGAAAAAAACACAAAAAACTGTGTTTGCTGTGCTGATCTGAATCAAGGGAAAAAATTCTTATTGTAGCTCAGATCCAGTTCATATTCACACTGACTTTCTTAATAACAGAAGCAAGATGAGCAAACTATTCTAACTGTTGTTGAGAAAACCAAATATACACTGGTCCATTTCCAAATGAACTGCATCAGAGTCTGTTTGAAACAGGTTAAATTATTTACCAGGTTAAATAAACTAGGGCTTATTTAAAACCAAACCAAAACCAAACAGATCAGGTGTGAAAATATTTACACATGATTTATGTTAAACATTTTACTGGATATTAATTTATTCACTGATGCAGTTGGAATAGGTGAAGGTAGAATATATTGCAAGGGACGATGATTTTATAAGAGCAAAAATGATCTCACATGAGAAGAAACGATCAATGTAAACTCCTCTCACAATGTTTTGTACAGTAGTTTATCCAAGCAAAAAATCCACAACAAATATCTTCAAACAGGTTATTTGTTTTTTCGCTCTCTGTCCATGTAACCATGTGCTGCAGCAGCTTATACGTTATATAGCTCTCAGTTCAGATTGAAGCTGTGTCCGGATTGAAGTGCTAAAGAAATTTGATTCGGTGAGACCTAGTAAAACATCCACTGTGAGTTTTCCGCAAAAGTGACCCAGGCTGTCATTCAGGCATGAGACCAATGTAAAAATGTGTCGTTACCTTTCCTTTGGGGATCCTACCAATCACCTCTTTCCCAGTGGCCATCAGTGCCCCCATCACGACTGAGTAGGCCACAACACTGAGGAGAAAAGAGTAACATTTTTACACAGAAGTATCATAATTACACTTAAACGTGGACTCTTTACTACACTAAAGGTAGAACTTGATATTCTTTGAGCATGAATCGAGCTGTGACATTTAGAGAGCTGAAACTGAAACTTGCAGTCTGGTCACAAGGCTTTTTCAAAGTATTAAACATGTTTCACTTTAATGATCTGAAATCTAGAAGGTTCACTGGCCACCAATACACCTGATGAATTTCCTGTAATGTTGGTATTTTGTAATGTTTTTTATCCAGTAGTGGTTTTAATTTTCACATTTTTAGGAAGATCTTCTGATTTTTGGCTAAACAGTTTACAGTTTAACATCATAGTAGAACACAAATCCACTCAGTCCCATTGGTTATTTAACTATGGAGACATTTAATGGGACATCTCCAGGCTGTTTCCATGTAGAATTTACCTTGATCCCCTGGACAGGGGCATGAGGTTGCAGAAGTAATAAATCAAGGAGAGGATTAGGTTACATACAGCATCTGCGTCCTAGGAGGACAAAGATCATTGAAGAGTCAAGAGTACACTCATAAACTGGCCTAAACAAGATTTTCTACAAACATGCTGTACTTTTTAACTGTCCTCAAGTGTACTGTTTTTATTTTCAGTTTATCTAGAGTGAAAGCAGAGAGAGCTGCAGTGCAGTTAAAAGAACCAAGAGTCAACAACAAGAGAGATGTTCATAATGTTCCAGGTATGTATGGAATTTCAGAGAACTGTTTAGTTGTTTCAACATCAGGGACATTGTGGGGTTGTCAGTATAAATAAAAAACACAACTGGACAACAGAAGGGCTGGCTGGCTGCACAGATGTTTTGATTTTATTTCTTCTTTTTCACTGCAGTTCAGTTATAAATGTGCAAAGGAAAAGACAAAGAATCAGTTAGATTCTTTCTAGTAACCTGAAATTTGTGATATTCCTGCAGAGGAGAAGAGAAGAACAGAGGGGAATTTAAATTGTTGTGTTGTGTCGATTGTTGTCAGATGCAGAGGGGAAGCTGCGTGACTGCTGTGCTGACTAACAACTTGAAATAAGATGAAATATTTAACATGTAAAAAACAGTTGGCCGCTGAGCAAAGTTCACTGTTTTTCTTTTCTGTCGTTTCAAATAATTTCCTCTCTGACAATATCCTGCTACAATTACACAATTCCCAGCAGTATGATCTAAAGGATGTGAGCTATAACTAGAGAGTATTTGTAACTTTTGTTTGATAAATCACTATAAAGTTTGTTTGTGCTGTTTAAAGCACTAATGACAACATCATACCCAAGATCTTACAACCGCTGTAAATGTGGATGCTTTCTATTGTCTATGAAATGTCAGTCATGTTTCAGTGAAGTGTAGAGATAAGTCTTACCCCCAGTTCAGTGGATAGCATTAATGCTTTTCCTTTAGCAGTGAGATCTTTGTAGAGGGACTCTATTTCTGACTGGTACTGCTGTGTCCGCTCTTCTGTAGTCTGGGTCTCTACTGAGAATAACATGTTACCAACCCTGAAATACAATAATAAAATATATATATAAAAAAAGGAAACAATTCAGCAGTGGGAATTACTATATGATGAGTTTTTAAATAAGTCCATGCCTGTTTAACACAATCATTTAAAGAAAGGGTGAAGAAAGCATATGCGTGCAAAGGAGGGGGTGTTCAAACACCTGCTCCTTTGCACCTTTGTGACCCAAGTGCCCTTTCAGATGTAACAGCTAAACACACTCATGGCATTCTTCCTACAGTGGAACAGAAATTTTGCTCAGGAAGCTCTTGTGTTGCACAAATTGTCTGTTTCTCTTCTGGTTTTGGTTCTACCTGACTAGTTCCTGCCAAAGTTTCCCACACTTTCCAAGTCCTGCCAAGTGGTTTTCTTTGCAAGTTCTCTAAAAGGTCATAACGGTCTGTCTGTCCTCCTTTGTTAAATGCCTTTATGATAATATAATAATACAGTGTGCACCACTTCCTACAGTGCAGTATTGTCCAAACAGCACTTCAGAGGCTGTAGTAACACAGTCTGTTCTAACACTGTTTTTATACAAAGAGAGGATTTGTAAGTAATCAATACAAGTCGGGAAACACTAGGAATAGTTTGCATGAACAACAACAAGGCTTAATTTACTTTTAGTAAGTTGTTAACCCATTACTTACTCATTTGTTTTAATTACATCACATCAGTTTTTTTTAACCTCTGTTTACATTTATTCCATTTCAGGTCGTGATCAGTAGGAACCATACCTGTCTCCCGTGATGGTGATGGTAAAACCGTCATACTCTTTCCCGGGGTCTTTCATGCTCGGCACCTTGGAGTTGACTGTGAAGCCATCTCTGGTTTTACTGTTGAACTGCTTCAAGAAAAAAGAAAAACAAAAAACAAAAAGCCATCCTGGGTTTTCACTGCTGAACAGCTACAAAACATAGGGAGCCAAAATACGCTGCTTATTCAAACGCCACAAACACATTTGCACATTTGATAAGAAATAAATTGAAGGAAATATAGTTTAAATTTTGTATTTGACACATGCACTACATTCCACCATGGACTATTATTGACCTGTTTCATCCATTTTTTTTATTGTGTATTCTGTGTTTCTGTATTTTTCTATTGAGTATTTTGTATTTGTGTTGATCTTTTTCTGGTTGTGGTTCTTTTCTTCCCTTTTGAACTGAGAGCAGCTGTAACAAGGCAAAACAATTTCCCTCTGGGATTAATTAAGTTCTCTGAATCCTGAATCTTGAATTTATTATACTATTATTATACTATATATTTAATGCACAATACTCAATTGATAACCCAACCTTTTATTTCTTACCTTCATTATTGGAAGCAGATCTTCTACTTTATTTACATTTTCAAGAGCCTGACGGACTTCTAGTAAACCTCTGGGGTTGTAGGCTCTGAGACAGAAGATAACATATTAGTTAAAGAAGCAAAGTGTGAAGGGAAAAAAAGCACTTATCTATATTTGCAAAAAGACACTTCCTAAAACCTCTCATGCAGGGGAAAGAATAATCTACATAATTCTTCTTTGTGTGCAGCATACAGTAGCACTCTAAGTTAACGGATGGCAGTTTATTCATTCAGGTGAGACGTGCTGATGCTGGCCACAAAAATATGCATAAAATCTGTGGGTTCATGATAGGCTGGTATGTGGTAGCTATTGAGGTAATCTGAATTTCTTTTAATCAAATTAGTTTTTCAGTGAGTGCAGAGTGTTAGTGATGGAAAGACTTGAAAAGACTGCAGCAACTCTTTCGAAGAGACTCAACTATGTTTTTGTGTGATTTACCCGTGATACACCAGTATTCGGTCTTTGATGAAGTCGAGGATATTGTCAAAGTAAGCCAGGTATCTGATGTTGATAATCTGTCCCCTGAGGAAACAAAAAAAGAAAGAAGGCTTTCAACATACTGCTAAAACAGTGCTTTCAGCTTGTCAGAATCAAGTTTATGGTGAATGAACATTTGAAGAAACTGGGTCGAATTACAAGGAATAAAAAAAAAAAGCTTTTCCATAATGAAGTGGAAAAAAACCAAAGCAAGGTTATGTGGAAATTCAGTCAAGAGACTCATGATTGCGTCTGGGACATGATTATTGCCAAAGACTTACCGGATGAGATTGATGTGATTGTTGAAGCCTCGACTGAGACTCCTGGCGGGCATCTGGTCTAACCACAGAACTGGCTGGTCTGGATCGGCGATTCTTTAAGCGCAGTAAAAGCCTGTTAGTCTTTGAAAGCTGACATCCAATCAAGTGTTTAGTGCTTAGCGACTCCTGACATATAGAAATAGTTTCAAAATGGGACATTTGTAGCATGTTCAACTTAAAAAGGGGTGTGTACTTGCTCCTTAACATCCTCACCTCCTCCATTTCACAGCTATGTCGAACATGTCTCGCCACTGCATTTGTCTGGTTTTGCCATTGACTCGAACTTTGGAGTTGCTCCATGTGCGATGCATTGCCTGCATCACCTCCAGGGTTGCTAAACCCATGGCTGAAAAAGCACAAGCACATCTGGCTTTCACTGCTGTAATTAACACTTAAATGATCTTTATGAAGTCTAGCACTTATCAGTGGTACCTCTGTGTATTCTCCTGTTGGGTAAGAAACCAGCAGTGTCGTATTGCATTAGCGACCCCAGATGGTCGGCCGTGCAGATGAGCTTTTGAACTTCGCTGCTGTAGCTGTCAAAGTTCTGCGGGAGCACGTCCCTGTAAATAGAAAAAGGAGATGAAGACATAGAGGATGCAAAGATGTCATCAAGTGTGCAGATTTCTCACTTTTTTTTGGGCCACCTGACTGAACCTCATTTTGAAAACAGAAGAAATAAGTTTCAGTCTGCTGACAGAATCATAAAAACAGCTTCCTGAAGAATGAATGATGAATAAATGAATGATTCGTATTTGTTAGCAGTTTTGTTTGCAATCGATTGGCTATAATATGCTCATTGAAAAAAATATTATTATATTAAATCCCATCAACACCTATAACAATGACTAGTGTTACAGTTTGTGTAAGAAGTACAGTATCATTACAGCTGAGCGATATGGGCACAGTTGTTGTTCCAGGTGTGAATCAGATGTAACTAATCTATACAACCTACTTGATATGTGGCTGGAGGCCAGGCTGTTCTTCATAGTCTTCTATTAGGAAAGGCAGATTTTTTGCCCAATGATTCTTGAAGTTCCCTGGTAAATCCTGGTCCACGTTGTACTCGGCCACTGGGATGTCCAGGTGGGAGTGCAGGTAGCGAGAGTACTCTGGTAGAAAAACAAGGTGGGGCAAAGCAAGACAATGTAAGACAGATTTATTTTTGAAGTTGTTCCTTAACTGAAACTTCAAAAGTGAAAAGTAAATGGTAAGGCATAATTTCCTAAGTAAGAGATGCAAATTACATTAGGTTTTAGGATTATCACTTAATTTTTTACATATATATGCTTTTTTAACATTTTTGCTTAATAAATTAGATCAAAGTAATTTCTCAAAGCAATTCTAGATGATTGGTGATACACTGAACATTTTATATCACATTCATACATTTTTATTTCCACAAATAAAAACAAACTCTAAGGTCTTTAGTCAAGCTGTTACTTCAGTGTAAGATTCATGGCAAATCTCAGGAGGTTGCAGCTGCGCACCATCTTGGAGACAGTCTTAAATTTGAATTGGTTAAAGCTGCCATCTTGCGAGCATGCGAGTTGGTCCCTGAAGCCTACTGGCAAAACTTTAGAAACTACAAAAAAGCCGCAAGTCAGTGGTCTCTTTTCTCTGATAAGTTTGCCAAAGAAAAGAGACCACTTATTGATAAGTGGACCTCAGCTTGTAAAGCTACTGACTTTAGCTCTCTGGAAGATTGCTAGTGGCAATGGTTCTTTGCTGCGTGGATTAGTAACACAAGCCTAAATGTTACCTAGAATTGAACTCAGAACGCTGTAAAAGCATTTTAATACAATAGGAAGTTCTCAATATTTTATATTTATATTTATAATGTATTGAGATGCACATGATTCAGTGCCTGAAATAAAAACAAACAGTTGCCTTTGTGAAAGGGATTCAATAAAGTTTAAATCTGTGCAACGTCTATTATAGAACCTCATGTTTGTTCATTCTGGGACACCAACCTCTGAGGTATTTCACTTTGAGGTATTCAGGGCTGGCCTTCTGGCCCAGCAGAGGATCATTTAACATGACTTTAGTCTGAGCTTTGATGCCCTCGTAGAACTGCCCCATGGCCACATGACTTAACCCCTTCATGTACTGGCACACCTCGTTGTAGGGCTCTAACTGAAGACACCTCTGGAGAGTAGAACAAGAGGAAAACATAAGAGGTGCACTGTTTAATTATCATTATCAAAGTGTAGTTTAAATCTATTTTTTGAACAGTGCATGAGTCGTGGATCCCAGGTACCTTGAAGTTCCCTATGGCCTCCTGCAGTGAGCCGTGGTGGTACAGCATCATGCCTCGGAGCTGCAGAGACTGGATATGGTTCTGGTTCAACATGAGGGCTTTCTGAAAACTCTCCATTGCTGACTCAAAATCCCCGAGCTCTCTAAAAAAAAAGGAACAACAGATAAGCAAGACAGCAACAGTTGGCTTTTTGTTAGAAAAGGAGGGTAAAGGTAGGACTCTCATTTCCGTAAATAAAAATTACATATTGTACTTATCAATACAGATATAAACAGTGAATTCAACTCAAGTAAACAATACCACGGGGCTGCTGTACCTGTAGGCCTGTCCTAGGCTCTTATATGCATCTATAAAGTCAGACTTCAACTTCAGTGCTTCTTTGAATGTCTCAATGGCTTCCTGATGAGAGAAAACACAACATCTTTTCATGCTGTCACAACAGGAAACTGCAATACGGATCATGTGAGTAGACATAAAATTCTAACTCAGCAGATCACTCAGATTTTGTATCGGATATCTGCAGATTGTGTCCACATTTTGTAGTTGGAAATATAATTAAAATATGTTTTTATGCTCACATTTCATATTGTGTATGGGAACATGTAGATACTGAGAAACACAGAGAAAATACCAGTTTGTTATGGCCACACAAATAGAGAACCACCTATCTGGTATCTCCCCATGAGCAGGGACTTCAAAAGCCTTTTTGAACTGTTTGGAGAGATGCCAGACATTTCCAATTATCTCAGTCTAAGTGTCATCGCCATCTCATTTTACATTACTTTTGCCCTTTTACTCTTGATCTTTAAGACAAAAAGTATTTAAAACTTTACAGTGTGCCTCACTGTTTGAGCTGCAGGCTTTATTCTTTCCCAAGACAGCTCATTCCAGTAGCATGTTGTATAGTACCAGTCTTCCCCAGTTCACAGTTGTTAAGAGGAACTGTTAAAGCTGTTCTTTCCTGTGACACGATGTCATGGTTGTGAGCTCTGAACTAAACTAAAGATGATAAATATTTTAGCAGTTTAAATAATAAGGCATTATAGATGAAGACACATATATTGATGCCTTCAATGTGCAAGTGACGGCCATCTAACCTTTTCATACAGCTCAAAAGAGCGTGGAATACGTTAGGATATAAAACCGTTCACAAACCACAGTGACATGTACTGTGAATAAGTATAAATAAATCCAACAGGTAGAATTAAATTTAAGTGATTACAGTAAATCGTCTAAAACCGTGAATGTGTTTCCAAAGTTTTACAGCTGTACATTTAATAATTGTCGAGATATTTCACTAAAAACTAAATCTGGCCACAGTTCATCTGATATTTGCTGTTTTCACAGAATAAGTAAAACGTTTAACCTGCTGATGGTCAAGAGATTTCTCCTCGAGGAGCCTTAAACATCTGTATCATATTTTTTATGGCAGTACATAGAACAGATGCCAAGATCTGTGTATGGTATCTCTAAACCACAAATATTCAACCTCATGGTGGCACTGGACAGAAGAAGTTAGACGCCAGGCACCATAAATGTCTTCAAAGGACAGTTCATCCAGCAGTTACTGAGATCAACCAACAATTTTTGCCCTAGAGCATAAAGATCATAACCTGCAAAATGTGCAAACTTTAAAATCAGTGCACATTGTTCTGCCTGGCAAAAATACAACACTTGATTTACTGAATTTACTGCAAACATTTTCTGTATAACATTATCAAATAATGTTCACTGTAAGTAAAATACACTGTATACTTTCCTTTATGGTACATTTTACTCATTACATATATCTGACAGCTTTATTTACTTTAGAGATGCAGATTCACAACACAAAATATAGTAGATATATAGTAATGATGATGTGTTATCATGGACAAGCCAGCTGTCATTACATAAAGTATTTAAAATCTGCATCATCATTGCACTTTGTGCTGTAGCACATGGTGAAAAGTTGCCTTAGTTTTAAAGTTATTTCCTTTAGATCTCGCTGCAGAAGCTTCTGCTTTTATATTCAGTGTGATGTTTGTATCTGTTCAAGACTTCTCCACAGGAAACTAATTAGCAGAGATGGTAAACCACACCAAATGCTCCCAAACACACACGTGTCTTTGCAAAACACTGCATATAGATGAACTGTGCAGACTGACAACAGATACTTCTTGCAACATAAAACCTGCAGATTTTGCTCTGCACTCCACTTAATCTGTCATCAAAATGACAACATAATCAACAGTTTAGCAATGTTTTATCTTAATGTCTTATCTTTCAAGTGCTTAAATGGACAAAGCAATCATTTAACTTCTCTACACTGCACACAGCAATATGTGCAATAACCTCAGATTTATTTGGACTGCTGCAGTGCATAAAATATATAGTATTTTTAATCAAAGGAACAAAGTCCAGAGGTAAAATGATAGCTGGCAACCCCCGTATTCAATGAAGCCTCTCCTTTTGTCATCAGTTTACTGAACAACAGCACCACTTTTCACATTCTGTGAAAGATCACAAGTTGTGAAGAGTCTCTAACGTTTTACTTCACACATTTCATTTCTGTTTAATTTCTTTTGACACCAGTAAAGGCCAACTTCTTTCACAACAAACAGCTAAAGGAAACTCTGGTGTGAAAAAGCAACAACCTCTTCCTTCAGAGAGGGCACATCACGAAAAAGAGCAGCCAGTGTAAAGTGGTCTCCTCTGACCATGCAGAAGTTTTCCAGTTGAGGATATTCTAACTACTCTACAGCTTCTCTTAAGTGACTTAAATATACAAGAATAAACACAGTATGTAAACCTAACCATAGAGTATATACACACAGAGCGTTTTTATCTAGTTCACATCCTAAATAGAGTTTCTACACGGTTCACCTCAACAGTAGGACAACACAGACTGCATCATGAGATTCAAAGCATATGGTCATCAAAACAGTGTATAAGGTCATTAAAATAAGCTCCATCATTACCACCTGCATAAGTCATAAACGGGTCAAAGGAGGTTTCAACAGCACAGCAAGTTATGTAGCATATTTATACTAAAAAATGTTTGTTTTTGTTTTTTTCTTTTTGTAGCTGTAACATTCGGAATCAAGGGTATTTACTTCTAACAATTCTGGTTCTGGTATCACTTCTGGTTTTCATCACATTTCTACCAAAAAATCCCCAGATTTTCTAAGTTTGTTTCAGAATAATTTCTCCTAGATTTAAGTCACTCTGCACCAAAAAGCTGTTTTGGTTCCAACAGCAAGATTATGCTGACTATGCACTAGTATCATTCTAAGTATAAAAACAGCAAACAGGTGTTTGTACTACAAACTGTATGTTTTCTCTCCACAGTTAAATACTCTGATTTTACCTTTAGCATGCCCCTGTGGAAGAAGGTGAGGCCTTTATACAACATGGCGATAGGCTGATTCTTCTTTAGCTCTAAAGACTGCTGGAAGTCCTCCATGGCTGCCACATAGTCCTGGTGGGAAGGTGTCACACAGAGTCAGCACATGGATGTCCACAGATATCAGAGGATGTAGTAAACTAAATACTTTACTTAGTACAGTTTTGAGGTACTTATACTTTCCTTTATTGTACTTTTTACTCATAACATATATCTGACAGCTGTATTTACTTTACAGATGCAGATTCTCAACACAAAATATAGCACACTAATTATTGATGATGATGAAAAAGTGTTATCATGGACAAACCAGCTGTCATTACATAAAGTATTTAAAATCTGCTCCACCTTTACCAGCTACAGTTCACACCAAATCCAACAGAGATCTTTGGATCTTTTCCTTATTTTTTATTTATAACTTGAAAATTGTCTTGGCCATATTTTTCACATTTGAAAGCTTGTTTGCAGTTTACAGCACAGATTAATTTTGAAGTCATTTTCTCCTTGAATCTTGACAAACAAGGCCTCAATGCTTTAGATTTCTGCAGAAACATTATTTATGAGAGAGACGTGAAACAAATCTGCGATCGTATACTCATCAATATCATCTAGCTCAATAGTTTAAAATACAATATGAAGTGGTACTTCTGCTTTTAGTGAAGTACTTTTTTGGGCAAGTACTTGCACTTTTACGTATTGAGTTTGTGTACTTCTGCTAACTCTGACAGACATGCACATGCACATACAGTACATTTGAGTATCAAACCTCTGAAATGAAGAGTAACGTTCCTCTGTGCCTGTAGAGACGGGCTGAGGGCTGCAGCTGGATGGCTTTGGTCAGATCACCCAGAGCCTCACTGATACGACCCAGAGGGGACAGAATCTAAAACACACCAACACACACATTAACACTCATAATGATAGTGTAAACACAAGTGCATATTAAAAAGCCCATAGCTGCAGTTGCTCATACAAAAAAAAACATGAACACCACCTTTCCAAATATTAAACTTATTTCCAATCAAACTGCTTCATCTGCACTTGGAAAAGCTGGTTAGCTCACTATAGCTACAAAATAAGTCTGTGCCCCCTTCTGAGGAATTTCATGTTGATGTTCCTCTTTTCTGAAGCAGACGAGAAAAAAAATACAGACACCCATGGTAATGGGTTGGTGCGTGTAATACTTTTTGATTTTTTTGGGGGGGGTTTATACTCTATTTCCTTTTACGCAGGGTAAGGACAGGAAATGGTGAAACAGACATTTTAAAAGTAAAAATGTTTGTTTGAAAAATAAAAGGTACCTCAAAGTATAGGATCTAGGGTAGGACTCAAAATCTACTTAGATCATCATCTTGGCTTTTGAGTTGCACAATACTGCAAAATATTTCTGATTCATTAGTCACAACCAGACCGTAACAACACTTATGTGACTCTTTTTATGTGACTTGGATGTCAGACTGATAAAACCCAGTGACTGTTTAAAGTGGCATAATGGCCACAACGAGGAAACAAGCCCCAGAAAAAGCCTGAGAGTGAAACCTGGGGGCGAAGATTTTTTTTCTCAAGCTGACAGTGTGATTTTTTTAGCCTTTGGTGCTGCTGCAACAGTGGACACTGTGGTGAACCATAAGCTCACGCGACTGTGAAGTCTAGTTAGAGCTGTATACAGACTCTGTTTAAGCAGTTTGAGAGCTTATATTTCACATTACATTATGTGTTGCAATATATCTGTAAAAATTCTCAGTCATCCAGGTGTTATTCAGTTATTCAGATGTTGAAATATGGCAACTGGACTTCTTTCTTGTTAGGTATAAGGAAAGTTGGTTAGAGACGTCAGATTTATCCTCCAGGCTGGTTTCACCTGACTTAAACAGGCTCATTAGGTGGACAATAGAAAGCGTGTGAAGGGTGGAACCACTCTGGAGAATAAATCTGAGCTCTCCAACAAACTATTCTTAAACTGAAGAAGCTACTTGCCATGATTCAGTCTCTCGAGTACATGCTGCATCTTAATTAACCTGTTACACCTTAATTATGACATTAGTAACATTTTACCCTTTGAAGGAGGCTCTTGTGATAATGACTGAAGTAAGACAAAAACATTCAGAAATGCAATTATTTGCAAATGTGTAATAGTCTGAATAGCTCACACACTATAACTGGACTTAAGTTGTCATCTTTTCTTTTCCAGATTCACTGGTGCCAAGAGCTGGAGACTGTAAACTGTGTTTTGTGACTCAAAATCCTCAACTGAAACATAAATCATACATTTTAAACTACTGGTGTAATTTCAGAGGTAAAACTACACAGAGCAGGTGAATTTTGGCACTAAGTCACTGCCTCTTTCACGTCTTTACCTCTGCTCTCTGCTCATAGACCTCAGGCCAGTTTGGCTCGAGGGTGATGACTCGGTTGAGCTCGTACAAAGCCAAGTCTGCATTCTTTATGTCCTGGCATGGAGACACAGAGGTGAGAGGAAGTTACATATTTTTGACACTAGGTTTAATAAATAGTGAACAAATCTGGAGACAAGCAGCTAAAACAGCTCCAACTAATTTTCCTGGAGAGCATACTTCTTTAACCTCACAGTCCTGGACGGTTGAATGAACATTGTTCTGTGTTTACCTGAAACTGCTGCTGTCACCAAAATTCTGTATTCCTTTTGTTTTGAGAGAAAAACCCCAAAGAATCCAGAAAATGCACTGAGATAACAACTCCCTATCCTGCCTGATTAAAGGTTTTGCATATGTATGATATGATATATGTATATGATTTTTTAAATCTAATTTGCAGCCATTTTGGCACAAAACTAATTATGAAGACGAGTATGTCCATTAGAATATGTTCCAATGTGATCAGTAGATTAAACTTTTACTGCAAAAAAGGCAGTGCCTCAATACGAAAAACACAAACAGCACTGTGTAACCTATCTGCTATGAATAATCAGAAGACCTTCACTACAGCTACAGCAAAGTACTGAAAGGTGTTTGTTAGTCAAATACTGATAAACTATCAAGCAGCCAAATTTTCTCCTGAACATGTTCAACCATAACACTCAGTAAAAACATTAGGTTGGACACTGGGGGGTAACAAATAAAATAGTTTTCCTAAATAAATGTCTGATGGTATATACAACCATGATTTTTGAGCTGTATTAGATGCTTTAATCAAAATTTTATGTCCTGCTATGTTCTAAGCTATATTATGTGCTGCCTTGAATTAATTATTATTGTTAACTTCTTCTACTGAAGAGCTGGTGCTACCTATGTAGAGAATAATGGGGATCCACATAAATAAATACATCATTTTGAAATAAAAACTCTCCATATCTTACTAAGAAAATGCAATTCAATAATAAATAATATTCAATAACAGTCAATAATAACGGATCACGCACGCTAAAAAACATGTTTATTAGATGTTGCCTTAACAGATAACAAGATACTTCAATTTAAGGACTTTTCAACTGCTTTTAATTGGTTGGGAAATGGGTGTTTTTTATTGCTCATTTCAAAACCAAAGTTAAAAGCTCCTTCACAGGTGCACAAGAACTACAATACCATAAAATACAACTATCACTCACTTGTAAACTTTTCTTCCCATAAGCTATTCCTCTCCCGTAGATGGCACTGACCAGCTCTGGTTCGCCCTGTATCAAAGAAAAAACAAGTTCAGAAAATATTCTTGGTTTTGAAACAAAACAGAAAAAAATAGAGACAGAGCAAAATAATATCCGTGTAAGGCTGGTTCAGTAACTTAAACGGATGCAAACACACCTGTAGTAAAAGTGAGAAATGTTTGATGGCTTCATCATAAAGGCCGTTGCCTATCAGAACGTAGCCTATGGCTGCAATAACAGAAAAAATTATCATGGCTTACTCGGAAAACATGGCAAAATAATTAATAAATTCAGTCTGTACTGAGAACAATCCGCCAACTTACCAAGTTCTTCATCTGTGTTGTGGTCATCTACAAGGAAGGGGATTTTTCTCTGCTCTATTAACAACTTGGCCTGGTTCTGTGAGAGAGGGAGAAAAGAGACATCAGGAGGCAGCAAAGACACAAAACTAATGAAACAACAAAATAATAATTTAATTTTTAACATAGAATATAAGCCAGAAGCGCTAAAAACATTTGTTTTCTTTGAAAGTAATGACACCAGTAGAAAGAAAACTATTGATGTCCAATCTCTTAAGGTTATCCAGAGTAATTAAGTTCAACAGAACAAATAAAAAACACCTTCAAATGTGAAGGATGTTTAATACAGCCAAGAAAATTCTTGAGTACTAATAAATCATGTGCGTTTATTGCGTAAAATATATTTTCTTCTTCTCACAGTATCAGATTTTGTATTTGATGCGTAATCCCAATGGCAGCATGCCATCATGCATTCATTACTGCAGGAAGCAAATGTGGTGCCATGCAAATGTTGCTGTGGCAGCATTTTGGGTTTTCAAAACAGCAACAAGACAACTGACAAGATAAATCCTTGCAAAATGTAGATCATTAAATCAGCCTTACATTCTGCAACAACATCAACACGACAAACTCAGTCACAGGCATACTGTCAAATGTTAGACCTCTATTTCTCATTTCCACACTATTTAAGACAGACTCGATGCTCCAATGACCACTTTTTTCCAGGTTCTTCTGAAGTATGAGAAGTGTCTTGATTTTTAACACCTGCTTAAATGTGTTTCTCCTGACCTCCAGCATTTCTCACCTTGCTGCAGTGATGCTGCTGACGTGCATTCCAGGGCACACTCTGATGTAACCTTTGGATGTCATTCCAAGTGCAACAAACTTCTGATTACACCCAACCCCACCCTCTGGTGAAGCTGGGTGTGGTGTTACGGTGCAACAGATTTGAAACACGGAGCAGGAGAGACCTATTTATAGTGTCTTTAACTACTTTAAATACTAACAGCCTCATTGCACACGGTTTGCACTAATGCTAACGTTTTTGGCAGGAATAAAGATGTTATGAGTCATCATTTTCTTGACACGTGACTAACAGTAAATCAAATCCTGAACAAAGCACTGACAATCACAGAGTAACGCTACACCACTATAGCATAGTGAAGTTTTACAAACATTATTTAATAATAGAGAAAATAAACAGCCAATAAATGTTCTAAGGTGATTCAGAAATAAAACAGTGTTAGGCACAGAAATTTAGGGCATAATACACTGCTGAGCTTTACAAAAACGAGTAGAAACCGCAAGTATTTTCTATTTTTCTTCTAAAGGAAACTGTTACAGGTTGTGGCTGTTCTAGATCTCATTAGTGAGTGTGTGTGTGTGTGTGTGTGTGTGTGAGTGTGTAGGAGATCTCACCAGGATCTTCTCTGCATTAAGTGAAAAGACTGACTCGCAGGGCGGGTTGCTTCCCTCCTCACAATCTGGGTCTTCCAACTGTATAATGGAGGACTCTGAAAATTCAAAAGATTGAAAGCATATGTGTGTATTTATTTCACACCATCGTGCATGTGTGAAAAGATACATAAATTTTAAAGAAAAGCAGAGAAATTGCTTTTAAAGTAAAAGACATTGACCGGGCCTAACTCCTAATTCCAAACCAACATGGCATGTCAACAATGTGGTGTGACTAACTCCACGTGAGCCTAGTTTTTCAGACCAAAAGACAATAGAGGAGGGGGTAACACATTTAATTTGAGTTTAGTTCTGCACTGCTTGAGTATTTTAAAGAAATCACACAGTTACATAAATTTTTTGTCAGTTTATGTTTTTTTGTAGAACTTTCATTACATACTATACAATTGCTTTAAGGATAAATGAACAGTAAAGCACACCCTTTTTGCCAAACAATTATCACAATTTACCAGATATTGTGATTTTTAAATGTATTTTTTCACAGAAACCATTGCCATCATAGTAAACAGTATGTCTTTTTTACATTTAAGGTTCCACTTATAATGAATAAAAGCATGGAAATGGATGTATTGTATTGTTACTGACAGATAACTTTAAACAGCTTGTTCCCCCCCCCAGATGTCTAAAAACCAAAGATATGCATAAACGAAAAGCAGCAGTCACATCCAACATGCTGCAACCAGATAACTTTTTGTTTGGAAAACGACTAAAACAATCAAATGATTATCAAAACACTGTTAACATGGTGCTTTCAAATATTTTGCAAACCACTAAGAATGTAATTTAACACATACTCAAGAAGCCAAGCAGCCTTAATCTCAACAAGATGTCATTCTCTCAGTCGTCTTCCATCAAAATACACTAAAGAGAACATTCATAAAAGCTGAGATTACAAAATCTTAGCGTTAATATGCTGAATGAACAGAAATTCACTGTTATTTAAGTGATATAAAAATTTCTCTTTATTATACATGTAATTTTTCTGTCAAGCAGGGAACCACAAAATTGCGTGTTTTTTGACAGGAGTTTGGTGTTGACTTTTTGGAGGAAGCTAAATATGCAGTTCGGTTAGTAACTACACTCTTTCATTTATATACTGTTATGTACACATTAATATGCTCTCACTCCTTGGTTGTTACTCTTATCTTTAGTTTCAAATCCCATTTCACCTCTCCGGCTTAATTTAAGTTATCTCCTCTGTGCTGTCACTTCTTGTTGTTAGCCTCCTAACGTTAGCTTCCCAACGGTTAAGCTAGCCGGGTTACACGGACAGTTGTAGCGGGGGAGGACGTGGCAGTAACAGCGAAAAGAGAGGAGACTTTACCGCAGTCTGCCGCGTAGTCTTCCCACTCGGACAGCGAGCTGCATCCCTGCTTGTGGAGCTCGTTGTTGAATAAAGTGAGAGTGGAGAAATACTCGGTGGGCACGACCGCCCGGCACAGGTACAGCAGAGAGAGCGCTGTCACAACAACAGCCCGGCTCGCAGGGGCCATGTTGTGATACATGTGTGACACCAGAGAACGGAAACTGCCGCAGGTCGACCAAACCGAACCAAACACGCCCCCTCAGTCTGCGGGAAACGAACAAGGAGCCCGCAGCCGGAGAGGCCGGTTAAACTACATTACCCGACATGATCTGCGGCTGTCAAAACGGTCCCGTCAAGAGCTGTCATTTCCTGTTGAAACCTTCAAATTAAAACCAACCTTAACCTCCGTAACTAGCCACAGCTGCTGCAAAGTAGCTCCTGCTACACGCCATATATATATATATATATATATATATAGTATTCCTTCTGTTGCTTGTGTGTGGCAGTTGATCTGTATATGCCTATGTTAAATAAACACACAAATGAGAAAATACATTCCACAAATGGCTTTAATGACAAGATATCTGCAGGTCTATTAAAAAACACATTGTGCAATTGCATGTACAAAACTTCAAGGACTTTCAAAAATCAATTCTAAAACAGTGCTACTGCATACATAGATATACTGTACATAAATAGTTATTGTATGTAGTTTAAAAAAAAAAAACATCACATATATATTAAATGTATTACATTACATTATTTCTCATCTACTCTACTCAGTATTAACACTGCAATGATAATACAGTAATTAAAATGTTAAAAGTAAAATTAATCATTAAAAAGCACAATGGCTCCTATTAGTGTTGTTTAGTTGCACAGTATATTGTGATACACAAATGTTTAAGTAGATTTTCATTTTGCAGCCATACTTCAGATAAAGCTTTATGCTATTTATTATTGGGTAGATTAATATTGTCTAGCTACCAATATATTTCAGATAGTGTATAAAAAATATTTTATATCTCAAGAAATACATGAAGTCAGATTCAATCACAAAAGAACCGACATTATCCGTGAGCTAGATGTAAAAACTTTCAGATGCAAAACCTTTATTCTGAAGGCGGGCGTGAAACGTCATCTTACTTCCTGTTTGGTTGACGCTCAAGCTAGTGACTTTTCATGTTTACAGATGAAAAAATGGGTAAAGATGTCTTTAGGTGTGTTGAGTGTAACGATAAAGCAACTGAATTGCACCGGGATTACCGCAACGGGATCCTGAAGATAACCATATGTGTGAGTTAACTGTGAACATCTAGGATTTGAGTCGTTTGTTTGATTTTAGTTAGTTTATGATGACAAAGCTAACGTTAGCTAACGAGGTTTGCCTGTAGATGTAGCTAACCTGCCTAGATCTCTCATTAACTAACTCGTTTATAAAACGTAATACTTTTGGTTTTATATACTTAAATAATGCTTTTAGTAGCTGTATAAGGCTCATAATAAGTTAATGATTCAAACGACAATGGGCGAAGCTCGTAGCAGTTACACCTGTGTGAAAGATAGCATCAAACAAGATAGGCAGAGATGCATCAATGCAGCACCCTTAAATAAAGACGAATAACGAATTAATTTATTAATTCTTGTATATGTAAGTATGTGTAAGTGTTATCCATGTGTTTCTCCAGGAGTCCTGCCAGAAGCCAGTGGACAAGTACATAGAGTATGACCCAGTTATCATCCTGATTGATGCCATTTTGTGCAAGACACAGGCTTTCAGACATATTCTGTTCAACACAAGTTTGAATGTAAGTAACCACAACTATTATAACTTGTGGCAGTATAAGTATCTGACATGGCTTTGTGTGGACGTATGTTAGCTGTTATCAAAAGCACCTGGCTTGATGGAACTTGTTATGTGCTTTGGACCAAAACATTTGCCCTATGATTGTAGCAGTACACATGGATATAAGATGAAATGGTTAGCTTTTTCCTCAATGTGCTGTCATGAGCATCTGTGTCAGGTATACAGCTTGTATGTAATTGTACTTCTCCAGATCCACTGGAAGTTGTGTGTGTTCTGTCTACTATGTGAGGCCTACCTCAGGTGGTCCCTGCTCCATGGCTCAGAGCAGAGCAGCGACCCTGCTGACATCATCAGGTACACCAAAGAATGGGAGTTCTACGGCATGTTTGCACTGGCCACTCTTGGTAAGATAATGTGATCAGAGATCATTTACGTACCTTTCAGATATTTTAAATACTTTTTGTTATAAGACTGTTAACATGGAGCAATAGAGCTATCTATCTACTGAGAACACAATTCACAATTTGGCATTTAAAAAAAACACTTAGTAGTCTACTAACACATTGACGTATTTTTGTCATTTGACTGAATTTTTACATTTGCATCATTTTTATGATTGCAGGTATTTTAAGAATGTATTAATCATTTAACTTTAGGCAGAAATGTTTTATTGTTTCATCTTCTCCAGTGTGATGATTTGCTACTTTTATTTGCTTTAAATCATTGAAAACTTATTATCTTAGAAATTTCTACTGCTGATCGGACAAAACAAAATCTTGAAAAGCGTCACTTTCAATTGTGAGAAATTCTAATGAGCATTTTAACAGTTCACTGAAGGTTTGTGGTTATTCATAGTCTGGAAACAGGCACTTGTCATCCTAACACAGTACATACGGCTGTATCTTACTGAGACACCTCCACACACAAGCCTGCATTATCAATGTTATTTGATGCTTTTGCACTATAGACTCATTCATATTTGTCATTAAATACATCCTTCTACGCTATTTGATATTCTAAGTTTCTTATATGTTTGTTTAATGGGCAGAGCTGTCAGCGTACTGCAGCGGTGTACTGTGGTTCCTTTGGCTGGTGGTGGGACGTCTGCAGGGTGAGACCATAGAGCTCAGCCTGCTCGTCAGAGCCCTGCTGCTGTCCTGCTATGGAAAAGTCCTCCTCATTCCTGCTGTCATCTGGGAGTACGACTACTCCTCGCTCTGTCTGGGCCTCATCAAAATATTTGTGCTCACCTCAAACTCCCAGGCTATCAGAGGTACAAGAACATTGTCTGTTTTTTTTGTCTGTGTTTCTGAATTACAAAAAACTAAATATATTTTCCCTCTTATCTTTAGTCTTGTCATGTAGATAGCTGTGCTTTTACTTGCCCAGCTTTTCAGAAAGCCTGAGATTTCTGCCTGCCCATGGGGCATGATTGGAATTAAGTTTTTGATATATACAGCATTGAATAAACAAAATTAAACGCTAGCCTTTGTTTACAGTAACAGTGCCCCTTTACTCTGAATAATTCACAAAGTCACTGTGAACTGGTTTCTTTGATACTTCTTTGTGCTGAGACAATAGTCCTTATGTAAACTGTTGACAGTGTCTCCTGTGATAAGCTGCAGAACACATCTTTCTTTCCTCTAGTACCATAAGTCAGAATCTCTGTCCAGTATCTGCAAATACATGCAAATCAGATGACATCAACTTCAACTTTTACTTTTACTAATACATGGATTCTGTCCGTCTCTATTGATAAAGGCATTTTAAAAACATCCATCAGTGACAGGATATTAACAGATTTTGACAGAAGTAACTTTTACTTTTTTACTTTTTATTTCTTTGTCCAAAATCAGAGCAGCTTGTACCTTTATAGACATTAGTGATGTTGGTTTATTCATCAATATATTTTAAAGCACCAGCAGGTGGCAACTCACTCTTGCTGGTCCTGATCACAGGGAACCTAGACACTGAAGATAAATGTGTCACATGGTCCATATTTCTTGTGTTATATAATTATTGCTTCAGTAATAAGTTGTGGAAAAAAAGATCTGCTCGATGTACTTGGCTGGCTACCATAATAGGATCTTGTTGAATGATTAATGGTCTGCTGCACTCATGAGGACTTTGGTTATAATAGGTTATATTAATAAAGAATAAATCACAGTAAATTTGATTGTGTAGATTTATATAAAGTTTCTTTAATATCCTGCTGCCACTTTATACACGGCCGGGTTTTTTCCTTCTGTATATACCAGTTGGCAGGACGGTGTTTGGTGATGTTTAACACAGATGCAGATCTTCTCATAAGCTACAGATTTTTCAGAAGTACTGTAACTAACATGGAAACAAACATTTATTTACAAAAAGTGACTCTTATTTTGTGCTGTTCTCTCTCGCCCTTTCTGCAGTGATTCTGAACAGCAGTAGGCGTCTCTCATTGCTGGCCGTATGTTTCGGCGTGCTGGCAGAGACCTGCGTGGCCCAGGCCTGTAACAAGCTCCCATGGAGCATCCAGGACATGTTTACATTTGAATGAAAAAGTGGGAGAAACATGAGTAATATCAGGGATGAACAATTGAACATTGACGCCAACCTGTGCCAGAGAGAGGCTGTTTTTTAATAAACCTTCTCCACTTGAGCTGGAGAAGAAAAAGGACAATTTTGTAAATGTTTTGTTTGCTGCTCATGCCAGCCAAACAGTTCGGTTCATTCCACACCCAGAAGCACAAAATGCATTTCTTCCTGTGTGATAGAGGCCTGTGTGGCACTAAATGATGAGAACTGCCAAAGAAAAAGTCTTAATGAATGTGAGCTGGCTCCAGGGGAAGTGACGCTGCTAAAGTGAAGGCGGAGAGCACCTGAACTGACATTATTTCTGTGTTTTTACTGAAATACCCATCTCCATTTTGGAGATGTTTTAACATTTTGATTGTAAAGTGAACAATGAATTCGAGATTCCAGTGAGATTTTAATTAGATGTTCTTGTAAAGATGGCCGTGGAGAGGAGCAACAGCTTAGAAAATGTCTGCTTGTGTAAAATACTATTCAACATGCTTTAACTTTCTAAGAATGACACAAACACACATTCTGAGGTTGTAATTTGACAATGACTACTTCTTTGTTGGCACCACATTGTTTAACTCATTGGTGAAATGTTTACCTCAACTCACACACATAAATAAATGTTGTACACAGGATAAGAAAGGCAGATTTTATTGACTTATTTGTTATTATATTAAAACCTTTTACCAACATATTAGGTTGAATAATTTAATGTTATTCGTGCTGCAAATAACAGTGTTTGATTAATCTCTTAGTTGATTATATGTCAGCATAGTAGAAAGAAAGTTCCCCTCACCATTATCCAGAACGCAAGGTCTTCAAATTACTTGTGTTGTTTTACCAACTGCAGATATAGATATACTGGCTACTCTGTTAAAACTTAATAAGTATCATAATCTCAATAATCATAATCATAGTATCATTTTACTTACTTCTGGGTTTAAAGCTGACACTCAACACTTACTACTGTCAAACTACCTATAGAAGTTTCCTCAGGTACGACATTGAACACTTTTTACATAATATATTCAGGTGTAACCATTTATTTACCATTCTATAATTTCGTTTTACAACTGTGTACAATGACAATAAAGACTTATTGATATTGATTGATTATTGATTAGTAATCACCAACATTTTGACTAACTGTAATTGAATTACATATTTGTCTCAGTAAACATAACTGATTACAATTACATTCATTGTGTAATTTAAGTACAAGTAACATGTTGCTCCCCAACACTGTCTACACTCAGTGGGTTAAAACTGACCCAGTATAGTATTATTGAACCAGTACCATGGTACTGGTTAGATTTTGTGTACTTTGGTCAGTTCTCAGGAATTTTTATAACACCAAACTACAGTGCATATGTGGACACAAATCTATTTTGCAGCAGCTGTGGATAAACGTTAGAAACCTACACCTACTGTCCCTGGAATGTGAGTCTGTAAACAGAACAATGTTCAATCAGTAAAACAAACATACACAGCATACCAAGTGTCTGTGGAATGGGAGGAATTTATTCACTGCACTTATCGACAGTATAAAGCAACAGCTGAACCTGCCTCAGCTCCCACGAGCTTCTGCAGGAGTCGCGCTTTTGTTTTGGACTGCTGCAAAACCTAAGCTCTTCCTGAACAAACCCACCTGTGGCTGGTGACAGAGTACACGCCCAGAAACATGTGGTGATAACTCTCTCCTACACTGAAAAGGTCAAACATCCAGCAACACCTGCAGCGTGAAGAACAACAAGAAACGTTATCGTTTGGCTTAAGACCTTCATCAGGTTCAAATGTTGCTGGGTTTTTATTTACCTTTTCAGTTTGTTTTCCAGTATTCATGCACCTCGGTGGCAGACAAAATGGTGTCAGAACGCCCTGCTCTATTCTCTCATATTGTCAAAGGTAAACGTTGACATTCAGTGCAAATACTTTCTAATAATAACAATGTCACTTAGGCAAAATTACCATAAATAATGATCTGTTTATCCAAAATGACTACAGTGTATGTAATAATGTTCATCTCCTGCATCTCTCTGGTGTTTTTATCTTCATGGAAGCTATTAAGAGACTTTTTTTCATTTCACTCCCATTTCCACCATCTGGTGGATGTTTTTATGCAGATTTATACATATATATATATATACATAATATAGTTTTTAAAATCACACATTTAGCTGCTATAAATTTTCAAATAACCTGAATCGCTCCTGGTTTTTTCAGGTTATTTATAGCAATACATAGTGTATTCTGTAAGGTTTTAAACCTCACACTGTAAAGTGCCTTGAGATGACTTTTGTTGTGGTTTGATGCTATATACATAAACTGAATCAAATTGAATTGAATGAGGTCTTCCCCCTGTGCCTCCCAAATATTTCTGTTTTACGAAAAAGTCTTACTTTAAAACTTAGAGAAAATATTCTAAGAATTCAGTGACACTCAAAATAAATCTCAGCTTTTAATATTTCATATTATTTATTTTATTTATACCACTGTTTTCTTTCTGTCATAGACCAGCTCTAACATTTGGCCAGGACATATGCTTCTGAGATAAATGATGTAAAACAGACTTATTGGGTGAATTTACCACAAGCTGCTGAGAAACAGATTGTTGATAAATGACATTCAATGGAGACCTCCCTCCTGGCAGTGGTGGATGACCTTCGTGCTGCAAGAGCTGCTCGCAGATCATCCGTCCTCATCCTACTTGATCTGTCTGCTGCCTTTGACACGGTCAACCAT
>JAUMHL010000017.1:16256353-16302523 GCA_032362345.1 Sandelia bainsii
GGTAATTGCTTGTGTCTTCTCCTTGTAAGTCGCTTTGGATAAAAGCGTCTGCCAAGTAAAGTAAAGTAAAGTAAATGTTACAATATGTGCAATCTGGACTGGAAAAATAAAACCTATTTCTCAGATTTGTATGTGATGATTTTGTGCATGTGTGTGTGCGTGTTGCCTCTGCACATGGCTGCATGTTGTTACAGGCTGTGAATAGTTGAGGAGACAGTACACGAATGTGGAATGTTTTGGTGCATGTCCTCACCCTGGGTGTATCTGAGCTACAATCATGGAGAGAAACAGTTTGGTTCATCCTATTTGTTCTTAATGCAAAAAATGGCAGCATCTTATTCTGCCAGAGACAAACTAGTGTTTTGATCCACAACAGGATGTCAGCAGGTATATTAATGTGTATTTAAAAATGCATTGATGCACAAACTTGGTAATAAATTTAGGACTTAGGAGGTATTTGTTTTGTTGGTATATCTTGTTCTTAGAGCGATTTATTCTAATTAATCTTTTTGAACAAACCACTGAGTGTTTCTAAATGTGGAACTTGGAAAGTGCTGGTCAATTACTGCAGCATGCAACGACTAATCAGATTACTGTAACTGCAGTCACCTCGCAGCCATTTACCAGGTCTGGAGCAAGCCAAGGCCTAGAGCTGAACAGTAAATCCAACCTGAAGTCAATTTACCCTCCTGATACAATCAGCTGGTACAAAACCCTAGTTTACCATAGTTTATGTTAATTAATATTTAATTATCCATTATTGTTTACATTACGTTTTAAAAGTTTGGAGTTAGAAATGTTCTTGTTTTTAATGTTTCTAAAGCAATATCTACACAGACACACACCCATGATCAACAAACAGTAGTCCTATGTTCCTCTTGGATGTTGTGTTTGCTAATACAAGACAATCAATTCAAAAGGTGAATTGATCATTAGAAAACACTCTAGGGAGTGAGAAAGTTGTTTTCATGGAAATTTCTATACGTTACACGTTATGAACATGCTGCTTTGAGCTGGGTTTTTGAACAAATGAAACAACACTAAAATAAATCTTAGGCCATGTTAACAGCTTTGACAGGCTGTACTCAGACACAGCTTTATAGTTAAAGCTGTTAAAACTGCCTTGTTGAGGTTTTACCATTTTCACCATTGTAGCTTAGCATGTTAACATGCTCAGATTTGCCACTTAGCTGATGCTGATCGGACTGTGCCTGATGAAAAGTTAAGTGATCACAAAAGTTATTACAATTCATCTTGAGGGAAACAATCAAATATCATGACAATTAATCTAATAATTGTTGAGACATTTCACTCTAAAGCACAAATATGAACCTGCTGATGGTGCTTGAGGAAAAGTTGTGTAATCAAAAATACTTTTCTATTTATCCTCTGGAGATATTCTATATATATTTCAGTCAAACATTTCAGTCATGTCAGCAGTGTCAGTGTCAGCAATGTCAGCAGTGTTTCCTGCTGACAGTAGATGGGATTTTTTCATGTAAAGTACACAAACATTCAAATGATGAAATATGAAATTACCAGGAAATACTTTACAAATTTGCCACAGGTCATTTCCTGTTTGGTCAAAGAGACGACAGGAAGATACAGGACCAGAACTGAAACACAGGTCTGTCACAAAATGGGCTTCACTGGGATCAAGAGACTGAACAGAGGGACACAGTAACATGTACTGGGCTCAGGGAAAAGCTGATACTTAGCAAAACACAAAATAGCAGCAATCAACATTTTCTGTCTAAAACAAAAATCAGCACCAGTGTTCCACTTCACTGAGACGAAGCACAGCTTTCCTGAACATTATCATAATAGACAAGGCTTCTGCTGGTCCTCACAGCTCAGCTCTGATGTCACAATCTGCTTCATCCATCCCTGTGGAGAGAGTGAGCGCACCTTGGATTTGCTCTCTCAGTCAAGATTATGTTAATCTGCTCTAATCTCCTGACAGACGCCCAGACGAGCACGAGACCAGAGCACAGAGCAGAGAGAAAACATGGGTTTCAAACGATGCACAGTGCCCAAATGTCTGTCCTCAGATATAGTGCATGTAGCCCAGCTATACTGCAGATTATTCATTAGATTTTTAATACTTTTGAATACTACTTGCAGAATCCTGAATTTAGAATCTCAAAATATCCAAATGACACTGCTACATATTATTTTTATTAAGTGTTAAGTATTGTTATTTTTACTATGATATGTTAAAGCAGCAACACCAAAATGTGCAAAAACTCATTCTGTTTACATAAATATTATTACTAAAACATACATTAAGTATAGAAGTATTAATGTACGGACAATGACTTTATTACATGTTATACTACTGGGTTATTAGTGTTGATGCATTAACATGTAATCTTCATTTTCACAGTTTTAGCTGGTTGTAGTTCTAATGTTACTCATTTCATATAATATTCATTTATTGTTTTTTATGCTCATTATAGGGTTTTAATACCAATCTGCAAAGTAAGGCTGTCAGATACTAAGTACCAGGTACGAGTAAATATACATACTCGACTACACTGGTTGGAAACAACAGACAGAGAAAGTGCTCAGTATGCAGTTCTCCCAGCTCAGTGAAAAACAGACTTCACTCAATGTCGAACTGTTTTGTGTTTTAAAGTTTCTGACTTTTGCACAGTCAAACTCTGGGATTTTGTAGCAAATTGTCACAGAGGGCTAATTCACAACATGGTAACAAACCACCAGAAAACATGCTTCACATATGAAGTTCAAACGATCGTTGCATGACCCATTTCTACAGTCTCTCAGGGAGGGTTGTGAGAATTCAAACAGAGTCTCTGAATGTTAAAATGTGAACAGCGTTCATCATCAGTAATTTATCGGAGATGCTACATGTACATCAGAGTCGTCACGTTCGCAAGCGCAGTAACGATCAATTAAAGCAACACTGCAACAACACAGCAGCTAGTCAAAGCCCAAAATGCAGATTGGTGCATTAAGATGCAGGTCAGAGTGAGATCCTTTCAGAAAAAAGAAAAAAAAAGTAGGGCAGCAGGCAGAGCAAGAAGAAGAGTGCAGGTTGTTTAGACAGAGCTGTGTATTATAGTTTTACCAGGCTTGGTTAGGATTTTGGGGATGAAGATCATTTTTTAAATTAATTTTTATCCATGCTGGCAGCACAGCACAGTTATGAGTGTTGGTTCTTGACAAAGACAAGATGGACTGACATAAAACATTATACATAGACCTATGTTAGTCTCCTCCGCATGATAGATCTTTGGTGATTTCTTGACTTGTTGACATGGCAATTGTGAATCAGCTCAAAGCCTAATTTTAACCAATAGTTTGCCTTACGACAAACAATAACAGCAAGCTGTGGATTGTGTTTCATGTTGATTAGCAAATGTTTTCATGCTAAACCAAGACACCGAACAAAGTAAACACACCTGCCGTCAATTTGTTGTTAACTACAGTATCTCACCTCCATAATTACATATCATTATTGTGAGTATTATTATTATTGTTCTGTTCTGTAATTTTGTTCTAGATTTGTTCTGTTTTGATGTTTTTGATTTAAGATTTACTCTCTTTACCCTTAGTGCTGCTGTGCCACCTCAATTATCATTATCAATAAAGTGAAAAAATCTGTAAACATCAGCATTTTAAATTGATATTTAGCGATGTTAGCTTTCCGTTTGCTTTTAGTTTATATTCTTGCAAGGTTGTAAAAGCCTTGTAGAAATATTAAGACCAACACAAACAATTCAACTACAATTTTTTCTGCACTTGCCATTATAGTGGACTCCAAAACACCAGACTAACTATCTAATAAGAATGAACGTTGGTTTAGCTTCTATAGTGCAAAGGCTTTTTCATGTAGAACATATAAAGTTGTTGTTTTGATATATTTTCAGTTCAAATCATGGAGGAATTTACATTTTTCTTTTGTGTGTGTATGAGACATTACTCCAAACAAAAAGTACGGAATCACTTTATTGAATTCATATAAGTATAATAACTATGAAAGGAGCAATGAGACTGTTGTTTAAAGAAACAGTAGTATGGTCATTCACAGATTAGAGAACAGGAATGATGGATGATAACAACACAGCCTTCAAACGTTTTCTGATTAACTTTTGTCTATTCAAAACAAAATACATTAAAAAGTTCTTTTTTCTATAGAGATTTAATGAATGGTTATGATGAAGGATATACAGAATAAATATGAACTCATACATTTATGTTTCTGGTTTCTCACTTAAGTTTTCGCTCACAGATACAAACCAATTTAACTGCCACAGTCCGTACATAAGAAAAAGTAGATTATAATATGTATTTTCAGGATGACAATAATAGTTACTGGCTAAAATGATCTTGTAAATTTGATACCTTTAAGATTCTGTTGTATTTTTCCTCGGGTGATTAAACTCATGTCTCATTTATATTATACATTTTCAGGCTTTTTCCGGGAGGCAAGGAGGATTTTGGGTAGCTTAAATATGGTCATTTCAGAGCCATTCTCGTCATAGATTGACATGTTATAGCAATAAATCTCTTTGATGATCAGATCCAGTTGTTTGTGTCGACACATTAAAATCTGCTATTTTTGGTGCACCCACATCCACACCCTTCCGATATTTTCTTGAATGCTTCACCACAACCACCAAAGCAGGGGTGTGCACACTGAGGCATGTCTGATTTCAGCAATACCCCTCGCTTAGGTCAAAACCCATCATGTCTTTGTGCTGGCACTGCATTCTCGTCTATTGAGATCACCGTAAGTGGAAGGATCAGTCTTTCTGGCTCCTTAAATGATTAATTTCTCCATGTGACTGTTCGGAAACTGGTGCAAAATTTAATCTTGACGCCCTAAAATGTGATATTTAAACATTCATGTTTTAAATCACAATTCATTGCAGTTGCTGAAAGCATGTGGGTGTAATATTACATATTATTACATTTGGCAATAACAAAATATACAGTGTCACATTACAACCGTGTTCCAATGTTATAAGATCATTTTTAGTTTTCTCCAGGGTGAATACGTTGTGATATTTTCTTATTAGAAGCCAACAACACTAACATCATTTTGCCACAATAACCCTGAGAATGACATTACACATCTAATAATCACATGAAAGGAGGAAACACACACTATTCAATAAAATGTATATGATATTGGGCACAATTCGCTGGTGTTCTTTGTAACTACGGTGCTGGATTTTGTTACTATAGTGTTATTGTACAAGGAGCACAGTGTGTGTGTCTGTGTGTAACAAGGGCTGACTTAAAGAGGATCAGGTACGATGCAACACACAACAGCCACAAACAAGTGCAAAATCATAGCTCCTTATTTAACGCATGGCATGACTGATGTTAAGGCTGTTGTAAGTTTTGGACGTTAAAGCTGCTACATGTAGAAGATGAACATAGATTCTTACACACTAATTGCTGAAGGAAACAGATCCTATTATTATTTTATCTATCTGTTGCCATCCATGATTGATGTGTACAGTTGCTGGAAAGAGTCAGCTCTCTAACTCTGTATATTGTGACTCACTCCCAGTGGTTACATCCTGCACACCAGAGTGAACCTTCAAATCTCTTAGCACACATTTTAATCAGCTCTTTCTGGGATTTTCTAGATTTGTAGCTGGAGCACAATGACGTACATTGGTATCATTTGCTTACTAGACACTAATATTTGTAAGAGTGACGTAAAACACAACCACTAAGGGATTAAGAAGATTGCTAAACTCATCAAGTTTCAAAATCTACATGTAGCAGCTTTAAAAACAAGCAAGTCAGACAGTTTATGGTAATTTTTCATCCCTGCTGCAAACAACAAGCTACAGGTCTGAGACCTTACAGTTTAGAAAGGCACTAATTGTATAGACATCTAATAAAAGGCCTGGGTCAATATTATTTATAATGTTTTAAACTGCTGTTTTACACTGTCTGCTGCTTACACTTAGTAAGACAGATATGAGAGTGTCAATCTTCTCACCTAAAAAGCAAATAAGCACATTCCCCAAAATGCTGAACTAGTCCTTTAAAACTGACTAGGTTTTTAAAAACCCCACAAAGTAGATCAGATTGGAAGAAAAGAAGGATTAGCCTACAGATAGATTAATTCACCTCACACGTTTCATAGAGATGATTCAGGTATTACACAGTTTTAAATCCTTGCAGATAACTACTGTATGTCACTAACTAATTAAAGCCAAATCGTTTTTACTTCCAGCTCTTTACACATCGTGTGTGGATGTTTTAGACTTTCATATGTCAGTTGGTGACTTCAAGTGCACAATAACTGAATAGAAATCAAACACTTCGTTTACATTGAAAATAATAGTGTCTGTTTGAGTTGGTTAAGGGCAAATGTTTACTCTAACAATGACCTCTCTACAGGACAGACGACAACATGTTGGAAATAAATGTCCAACTCCATTCATCAGCTGCAAAATGACTTGTAAAGACATTCTTTAAGACATCAGATATCATTGTGTACTGTACCTTGTAAGCTAAATGTAACCATTCACAATAAGGAAGCTAGGACTCTGTCTACTTCTCCACCTTAAACCAAGTACATTTCATTGTGAGAGCTGTGCTTTCTTTGGTTTGTGCTTCACAAGCACACAAATAGTGGACCAGCCTACAAACAGATGGCATCATATGATCCACACAGACTCCACATCAACAAATCAGTTTCTAAAAAACTTTCTACAGCTTCTCAAAGTGACGGTTGGTGTGGATACAGTGAAGTCTTATCTGTAGTTCTGCTGACGAGGACAGCAGTGTTGTTACACGCTACAGGTTCAGCTGAGACGTTTGCTGCAGAGTTATTAAGGAAGAGTGAGCAGACCATTCATAAGTGTATTAGGCGGAGGAATAGTAGCACATCCAAATGGGTTTGCCTGCTGCAGGACAACAGCAGTAAAATATACCTAGAGGTTAAAGTAAGGATGTGCTTGTGCACTCTTGAAACACTAAGCAGTGAGGGAAGGTTATTTCCTATTTTGTTCATTTTGTTCTCCTGAAATACAAACACCTGCTGTTACAATCTTGTTAGTGACCAGTATTGTCTTGTAATGGAAACCAAACAAAATATAGTGTTAGGGTATTTTAACAGTTCCTACAAGGTCAACAGGTATAATTAACTGTCAGAGGGATGTTGTGGATCTCTCTGACACTCCTTGAATAATGATCAGGCACGCACTGAGCCTGTATAGGGTAACTCCAGACATGTGTTGTCAGATGGTGCAGAGCATGTGTAGGTAGGAAGAGATTGGTGATGAATTTTATGTTGGATATTAAGTATGAAATACCTTGTATTCCACTGATATTTGCTACCAGGTTTAGAGCTACAATCAGATTTATGCACTTCTGTTGCCCCATACGTATCTCTGCTACTAAATGAACACACATTCCTACTAGCAAGTGCAAATTATGTGAAAAGTTGATCTCATTCAATCATTTTCTCAACTCTTGGCATCATTTTTTGACAGAATATATTAAGAATAAAAGTTTCAAAGCTGGTTTAGTGAAATATTTTTTTCATCGTATTTGTTCCTAATTATTGTTAAAACTTGCTGTTTAAGTATTTTTCATATATTCCAACTCAGGTTTTTCAACTATGCAAATTGCCCGAACTGTCTCCAGCGTTCTGAAAATTTCACATTTTTCGAGCACATATGTGCCCATTCTGAAAGACAAAAAAAAAGACTTGTGTTCAAGCTTTTTTTTTTACACAGTCGACAACGGACGTTCTCCATTCTTGACAACTTCTGTTTAAAATGCACAAACTAGATGTTTCCATCATGTCCCACAAACTCAGTCATCACGTTGCACCAACACGACTGCAGAGTTCAGAAATCTCTCCCTCTGTGTTCACTCTTCAACTCCCAGTTTAAGGTATTTCCAAACTGTAAATGCTGTACCCTTGTACCTGGGTAGAGTTGCAGTACATATTATATTTGTGCTGCAATATATATATTTTGTAAATGTAAAAAGTTCTGGCAAAAAAGGGTGACTAGCTAGCAAAGCCACTTGGAATAGAAGTGGCAGCAGAGCTGTTTGTAAATAGAAATATATTGTAAATATTGCCTAATTTTAAGCACATGGAGTCTTTGAATGTGATCCACCACAACTCCTGAGTTTTTCGGAGGGTCTTAAACAGCCATTTGTTAAAAACATCCAGCTGCTCAGCTCTCCGGAGTCCGATGAAGCTCCTGGTCATGCTGCAAAAAAGAAAAAAAAATCTGCAGCACAAGCAGGTATGTGT
This sequence comes from Sandelia bainsii, assembly GCA_032362345.1. Taxonomy (NCBI): domain Eukaryota; kingdom Metazoa; phylum Chordata; class Actinopteri; order Anabantiformes; family Anabantidae; genus Sandelia; species Sandelia bainsii. The sequence continues at coordinate 16,264,617 of JAUMHL010000017.1, forward strand.
TTCACCTGAGGAGGAGAAGAAGTTAAACCTGCAGCTGGTGCTTCACATTTATAATCAGTTCTGATATCATGACAGCATAAGTTGCTATCTCTTAACAACCCCTCTCTTTACTGGAGGCCAAAACTTTTCCTCCAGTTTAACCTAGCCTGCAAACCCCCAAAATGTCTATCCATCTGCAGAGAAATGCTAAGAATGAGGTCTCAGATGGTAATGTGAAAGGAGTCCCAGCTGTCGTCTTTGCCACTGCCGCTCCCATTCTTAGTCACTGCAATTGTTGCCGTCCCGTCGCCAATTTCTCCATCTGGCTGTTCTCCGGTGGGAGTGGCGCCAGGCTCAGGGTAATACTCGTCATCCTCATCGAAGTAGCCGTTCTCCATCATGCTGAGGCTGGAGGCGGCGCTCAGGTCCTGGCAGCTCCCCTTGTACTCCTGGATCGACTCGTGGAGTGACCACAGCTGGCACAGCAAAGACATGTCCTGCTGACGCAAACCCACCTGGAGACGGACAGAAGCAAGACCCTGATTATTACATAATAAATTTTTAATGGGTTCATCTAATATTTTAAAGCCTTATTGTTTTTTTCTGGTTTTAACCGTCTGCTACAGTTAGGTCGGCAAAGAAAACACCAACTTCCATCCATCCATCCATTTTCCTAACCGCTTGTCCTCGTAAGGGTCACGGGGGGTGCTGGAGCTTATCCCAGCTGTCAACGGGCAAGAGGCGGGGTACACCCTGGACAGGTCACCAATCCATCGCAGGGCCGACACATAGAGACAAACAACCATGCACACTCACATTCACACCTACGGACAATTTAGAGTCACCAATAAACCCAACAGGCATGTCTTTGGATTGTGGGAGGAAGTCGGAGAACCCAGAGAAAACCCACGCAGACACGGGGAGAAAACACCAACTTGACCATTGCAAAACTCAAATGTTTAAGCATGACTACTGATTACATAACACTGAATATGAGACAATAAATCAGACTTCCCACAATGTTCAAAACAGGTTTGATTATTTTAACCTGCTGAATATTATTTTCTCAATTAATTAAATCATAAATTGACAGAAAACAGTGATACATTTCCATCGCGATTTCCAAAAAAGGCCACGTCTAAAAAGACTGCTGGATTGAAAAGGAGTACTTCTATTGCATACCACTCAGCTGACAGTGCAGTATGAACTTGGGGTCACTGCATTGTCTTCCAGCAAATTACTGTTGGCAGACATGCAAGTCAGAGTCAGTTCAAACAGCTCAGACTGAGCACAGTGCTCTGTAACTTGCAGAGCGGCTTACAGTTCCTAAAATGTAGGACACTGACAACTGATTAGACAACGGTAAGTATAAACTCTTAGTAATACATTAACAGCAACAAAGCAATACGTCTGAGTTGAGAACTTGCAGCAAGGAGAGTAAAGCACATGATGGAGAAATAGGAGTTTGAAAAGCCTGTAACAAAAACCCAAATGGCAAAGGGGCAGAGTTTTAGCAACAGTTTGATCACTTCCATCTACATTAGTGGAGTTGAGAAAACACAACTGTTCTGTATAAACCAAAACCCATTAAAAAGTGAACCGGGATTATGAGTTCTGGTCTGGTTCTGATAAAAATGATGACGACAAGGGAGTGTAGAAGACTGTGTAAAATGTACAGTATCTCACTCTGGTTACACCTCAGTGTAATACCATAACAGTATTAGGTCAGTACAGGATTTAATGGTGGCTCATGCATATCATAAAAACTCTACTCTACTAAAATGTATTAAATTTAGCTTTAAATTTAAACCTGCACAAGCCCAGTGGCTTGATTTTCTCTGTGCAGGGTGTTCTTAATGGCAGACTCAATTTTTAAACATCCCATTTAATCTTTCCATGCTTAAGAACGACTGTGTGCATTGGGTGACATTCGTAAGTGAAAACTGGAAATTAACAAGCTCTTCTACTAAATTCGGCAAACACATACTCTATTGAAATAATCTGATGAACAGAATATTTGGAATGTAATGCTTGTTCGAGTGTACTACTTTGCTCCATTGGATTTCCAGGTGGTCTGCTGTAAAAAAAAAACAAAAAAAAACGGGATTCATGCGTGAAAGCTCATATTTTATTTATATAATGCGGTGTACGGAAAGTTGTATGTATGCCGAATCAATCAGGAGACTCCAATTATTAGTAAAAAACATGAAGCTGTGTGCTAAGAGTCGGCTGAGTTCACTTAAAAGCCAGGTGACAACACACTACCACAGTTTCTTTAGGAGATTTGGCTGAATAGCAACGCACAACGCACAGCGCGCATCGGGATTAAACGTCTCTCTAAAAGACAGCTCTTTATTGTCGACAAGTAAAATGTACCCTCCCTGAAATCTTACCATCTCTTTCCGCAGAAGAGCCAGAGCAGCGTCGAGGTTGGCCGGCTTGTTGGCCAGCAGGTTGTCGACGTTGTTCCTGCCTCGGCTCAGGTCGTCCTGGATCATGGTTTTCTTCACGTACATCCTCTCCATTTCTCTCCAGGAGCCGCCGCTTGAGTTCAGCAAACCGCTCAGGCTCTTCGGCAGCGGGGGAAGACCCTCGATACAGGCCATTCCCCCCACCGTACCGTTCACCGACTTACCATTCATCGTCCTGTGTGTTATTAAGCGAAAGAAATAGCACAGATACTTAACTGTTTAGTTTGTAAATACTACAAACACCGGGAGTACACAACCGTCTCCTGCAGCACACAAACTGAGCAACAGCCGCGGTTCTCCCAGCTCAGCGACGCCACGTCAAGTCAACGGCCATGATGTAAAGGGATTTCCGGTATAATTACAAAACAAAAGTATGTATGGTGAACGTCCTAAATAAAAATAAAATCACAACTACCAACTCACAGTATAACACAAATGAGTGAGTCATTCATTAATTTGACTGATTTCATATTTATTTTGATTACTTCACTTTCTTAGGTAATACTGGACATACATGTCCCACACATGCATTTAAACGTGCATGCAAATCTGACACTTTTCTGCTTGTCAGAGAGCAGGCACTGTTTTTTTATAACATGTGTTTGTTTTTTAACTTGTAAAATTCAATGAAGACAGTTATTTAAAAATAAAAGAATATTATACCTTTAATCATAAAATATATCACAAACACCTATTTTGCACAATATAATTAGGGCTGCAACAAAAGTCAAATAATGATTTTATAAACCATTATGTATGACAAAGATAAGCAGCAAATTATCACATTTGAAAAGTTAAGACCAGTCAATGTCATTACATTTTTCCTTGGAAAGTGACTGAAACAATTAATCACAATTAGTTTTTTTTGCGATTAACTAATTGATTAATTGGCCAAACGTTTCACCTCTGAAGATAAAAAGACCTTAAATACAAACTAAAGCGATCTGTGTCTGCATAAAATAAAACTCAGCTTTTGTTTTGTATGTTAACTTCCGGTTTTTATCACTTGTTTTGTACTTAACTCTTCAGTATTGTGGCTGAGTTGTAAAATCCTCTTCCTGTCCTTTTAACACAGTGGCTCCTGGGCGTCTCCCAGCCAACACTTAGTGGCAGGAAAACTGTATTTCTTTCTGGTTTTGATGTTTTTCACAGTGTTTATATCCCATGTTTTATTTTGTGTTCTATTGTTTATAATTGCACAAAGTGATTTGAAGACGAAAACAGAAGATGACGAAAGCTTTTCTTTTGGTTGCTAATAGTAAATTACCTCAGAAAACTGAATATCTTTGGTTTTTGTATTGTTGATCAGACAAAACAAGAGATCTGACCTGACAAGACATGACCTTTGTTTGGAAAATTAGTCGACAGCCATTTTTATACTTTTCTGATATTTTATTGACAAAGCAAATTGATTAGAGATTAAACAACAGACTAATCAATAATGAAAAATAATCATGCATGATTTTTATAAGTGTATTCATCTCTAAATGTCTATATTGAAGGTTGTGTCTCTGTCATTTTGTCCAGATGACAGAGGGCTTGAGGTCATGGGTGGAGTGTGTGCACTGGACAATAGTGTGAGAATAAAGGACAGATGGTGGGCTTCACTTCCTGCCCCCCTCCCAGCCTGCAACCCCGACACAACAATAACACAACAATAACCTTGAAACCAACAAACAAAAGCATCACACACGCTGCTCAGAGAGAGATGAGCCTGTGTCCTACCACACACACACACAGACTCACAGTCTGCCTGAAGCCTGGTATTTCTAATCGCTGAAATGAATTAAATCTGACTCATTTCCTTTGAACCGCTTTCCAAGTTTCCTTTTCTACTAAAATGTCAAAGAAAATATTATGATATGTTGCTTAGCTTAAAGAAGGCTACTGTTAAAACATATGTTGATATACTTATTGATCTTGATCTGTTAGATTATCTCTTCTTTAAAGGAATTGTTCTGACTATTTATTCACCTCTAAGATCATGACTTTAAAACATTCATCAATTAGGTTTATCAATTTTAGAAAAACAATGGTTTCTTATTGCCTGGAGTTGATTAGTTCCTTCGCTGATTTGTCAATTGAAATAAAAATAATTGATATTTTTAGTAGTTTCAAGTTTAAAGAGTGCAGCTTCTCAAATAGCAGCTTCTCAAATAGCAGCAAAGGTTCATGGATCAAACATTTAATTTTATAAATATTAATTAATCATCTTAACGAAAATCATTGTGACTCCTCAAAGATATCTAACTGAATACATCAGTAAATAATAGTTCAATCATTAAAATAGAGTGTGAAAAGAAATCAAACATGACTTTAACCTCCAACCAAAAAGAAATAGCTAGCTAATTAAGAGAATACTAACTGTTATATGAGGGAAGAGACATTTCACATTAAATAAAGACTACAAATAATAAAATAGTAAAGAAAAGTTTTGTTTTTAAAGACAAGAAACATGAACATGAAAATAATATTAGATTGTCCTGTGAAAAGTTGTGACAAATGCTAACAAAGTTGCTAACTGTGTTAGCATTAGCATAGGAGTTATAGAGATATTTAGAGTTATACAGTATGCAATACACAAAATGGATTATATTAAGAATAGAATAGAATAGAATAGAATAGAATAGAATAGATTAACTAATTTGTGTAGTTTGATGAAAAAGTTTGCAGCAGTTAGCTGCTGCTAGCTGAAAAGGCAAATGCTCATTGTGTTGGTGTTTAACCACCAGTGTTTTCAGTTAAATTAGCAAACCACACATTCCCCTATGTTAAACTAACTGGAACATTTTACAATTTCTGTTATATTTTTTTAGTTACAAGTCACCTCAGTAGCCTAAGGTTTGTATTTAAGTCCAGTTCTCTATAAAAGAACTGAATGCTCAATGTTGATTTTTCTACTTACTGCTAAACAGATGTGTTCTGGGATGGATAACAAGGTGTTTCTTTTTGTGTGTGTCTCAAAGTGTTTTCTTGTAACTGTTTTAATATGATGCTGTGGTATATTTGCCCTTAAAGAGCATCTGTTAAGACTAATCCTGTTCTTAAAACAATTAGTGATCTGCTGATACTCCACATCTGCACAGTCTCATCAGGGACAATCTGTTTCTATCAGCAGAGTGATCCCTCTGTAAGCTTTTATCACCATCACCATCATCACCGCCTCCGATAGGATTAGGTGTATGACAGCATGACGGCACCCCCCGGGGATGCATGTCACCATAGCAGGGTGGTGTTAATCTGCCTTGCTCAAAAGTACAATGACTTTGCTTCACTTAGTTTAAGCTGGCTAATCATACTAAGATCATCCTCTTATGTTACAGCTGGAAAGGAATCTTGCCTAAAGCCATAACTTTTACGGGAAGTTCACATGCATGCACAAAAGTCAGTTCTCCTTTCGTACATTTTTAAATTGCTTATCTTTTATATTTCTTTTTAGTGTTTTAGTTTTCATTTTATTTCATTTTCAGTTTTCACTCTGTTATGTTTTGTATTTTTAGCACTTTTAATATAACTGGGGGTTTTAAAAGACAGACAGACAGAACAAACAATTTGAAGATGTCACTTTGTGCTTGTTTGGCTTTTTTCATGATTTTGTGACTGATTCTTATTAGATTAAATAATTATTAGGTTGAATATTAATTCTGACAGTACTGTGATAGACTGGTTACCTGTCCAGGATGTACCCTCCCTCTCGCCCAGTGACAGCCGGGATTGGCTGCAGCACCCCTGCGCCCTTTAAGGGCAAATGTGGTTGGGATAATGGATGGATGGACATTTTATCTTAGTTGATGTCAAAAAAGAAAACAATACACCAATGAACAATTTGATTTAAATATAAGAACAGATTAGCTAATGTTTTGAACATACTATGAATTGCTGGATATGTCACGCGGTGAGTATTTTATCTCCAAAAAAGGACCACACACTGTAGCTTTAGTCCCCCCAGTTGAAATTATAACCCAGCCTGCCTCAGTCCTGTTTACTACACTGCACTGAACTTGGTTCTTGTCTGGGACGCATCGCTGTCAGAGAGAGACAAAGGGTCTGAAAGAAAAGAGGGCGGGTGTGTGTATAATAATAATGTACAGATCTTATAGTGTGTCACTTTACAGCAGCTCAGTGAAGACGACCGAATGGTGAGAACAGCTGCTGTGTTTTCCTCTGCTCAGGGACCTCTGACAGTTTCCTCCCCGAGTCAAACAGGAGTGAATCAAACTGAGTTACAGTAACTGTAGCTGGGCAATGGGTGTACACTCATACCCTTTAGTGTATAGAATGACAAAGAAATATGAACGCCCATAATACAATAAGAACCCATCAGTGGTCCATTCAGATCCTAAACTGATCTTTTTACATTCTCAGGCAATAGATGTGTAAACAGCTTCTTCCTTTTGCTGAAGACAGGAAACAGTGAGTAGCTGTTTTGTGCAGGATGTGTTCTCTGTTCCCCCTTGTAAACTGCTATTTCCGAATATACAATTTTAGGTACCTTTACATCACTTGAGTACTTCCATTGTCACTTTTTTCTAGTCCAACGCAAATATTGTACTATTTACTCAATTTACTTCACAGCTTTTGTTACTAATTATTTTGGGGGTTAGGAGTCCACATAAAAATATGATAAACTTAACAATTTGCTTGTTGTCTATTTGTCACATTGCAAATAGTATCCGAGTTGTTAGTAGTTCCACCAAAGGTTAATGTTCCCTATAAACTTCACAGATCTTCTCATGCTCATATTCCTGCACCATCACCATTTTAGCAAAGAGGTAAAATGAGCAAAACTTTGTTTTTCCTCTTTCCTGCTCCATTCATCCTCTCAACCCCTCTGATTGATCATGTGAGCCACATCAACCAGTACTACTGTTAAATGCTGCATGAAAACACCTCAGTATTACTAATCTAATAATGTAATAATATTTGAAATCTATGCTTTGTCACCCAGATCTACTTTTCACTGGATGTTGCATCAGCTAACTGCACTGGATGTGGGATGTGTTTATGCCGACATGCTTTGTCACCGCCGCTGGCCTTGCTCCAGCCTGCCCTACAGGCACAGAAGGGCGTAGTGCTGATCAGCAGCTGGCCTCACGCTGCCTGACCTCTGACCTCATCCCCCTCCTTCTGCTCTACCCACCAGCTCTGTTTCACCCACTATCAGACGACTGTTGTCTCTCTGTCTCCAGAAGAGTTCACTGATTTCACAGTAGTTTTGGTTTTTACTCGCGTCCTCTGGTAGATCGATACTGCCATGGATTTCACTCCATACAAAATATCAGAGTAAATCAAAGAGTAAAACTGTTTTATTTGTTAACAAAACCTGAACATGTCTGGCAATGGCCTTTAAAACAACACATAAAAGTGGAACATACAGATATAAAATTCTATTGTTTTAGCAGTAAAATTAACATTTTATAATCTAATACAAATGTCAACAAATGCATTTAAACCTTCAGTTTTTCTGCAGTAGCTATATCAGATACTCTCGCACTGCACTGACCTTGCAGATAGCTGCAGTGTGCACAGACAAATAGCTGCAAGTGTGAAATCTGATTCCTACAGATCAGCAGAGGTCAGGCAGTCTCCTGCTGTCTGAAGGAGGTGGAGGACTTGAGGAAAAAAGTCAGCTCATCCACCCTCAGAGGAGACAGAAATAACTTCATATAACACAGCAGCCTTTGAATTTAAACCATAGTGTTTCTGTTTTCACATTATGCTGATCAATGATTGAAGTCGATCAGAGCACTGTAGAGGTTGTTTGTAGCTCTACAGTTTTCACAGAACTGATCAGTGTGACAGAAGGTAATGTGAGAATTTATTTATAATATATAGAATACATTTTTTTAAATATTCAACATAGTTAAAACAAGAATGCTTCAGTTTCTGGTAAAATGCACAAACCTGTACCAACCAGCAGTACAACATTTACAGGTATTTCTCTGCCTTAATTGAACTGGATAAAAGTTAAATTATCTGTAAAATCCTGCTGTTCTCTTGGAAAACTAAGGCACAAGCTGTCAGACAGGTAACAACCAAACAAAAAAATCAATCAGCAGTGGTGTAATATCACTAAATATCCAATATAACAACTCAGCAAACTCTCTCAAACCTGTGTTCACATATCGAAAGTTGGTTTTATTGCAACACCCGTTCTACATTATCCTCCTCCCAACCTGCTCCTTCTCGCTCAGGAGAGGCAAGAATCAAGATGCTCATTGATCTTCGACTCCTGCACTTTTGCTTGGCACACAGGACAGCTGACCATCAGTGCAGAGGTAAAAGAGGAAGAGGAGGAGGTGACACTGTGCAGTCCTGCAGAAGAATGATGAGAGGCTGTAGAGGTGGATGAGGAGGTGGTGGCAGTTCTTTGCTGCATTGCAGGTGATTTTGTCTTTATCGACTCCCTCCTTGTTGTTGAATCGCTGGCTAACGTCTTCTGGAAAAAGTCAAAGATGCTGGTGGAGCTGCTACGGTCATCTCGCGGCCTCTTCCTCTGACCTCCACCAGCAGCTCCTAATGGACCGTCACAGTTCGAATCAGTAAAATACCTGGACTGTGTTTGTTCAGCAGGGCTGCTTTCTGCTGAAGATACAGGTGGATACTTTGATTGACTGGATTTACTGGGGTTAGATGTGCTGGAAGAGGAAGAACTTTGTTGTTTAGCAACAAAGGAAGAAGCAGAGGTAGCACTCACAGTACTCTTTGGTGAGGTCAGTGAGTCTCTTTTAGTCTCTGCGTTTGAATTGGAGGACTGACTCACTGATTTCCTGAGGTCTGTGCTGCCAAAGAGGTCTTGAATGGACCTCTGTCTGATCTCATCTGTTGCTGGACTACTACTGCTGCTACCGTGAGGTTTAGGGATTCTTACTGGTGAGCCATTTATGTTGACAAAAATCCTTGTATTACTGATAGACCTCTTTACAGTTGGCTTCTGCCCAGTGGAGGTTGTTGGTCTGACGAAGGGAAAGGCAGTGGAGATTCCTTTGGTTGGACTATCAGGGACAGATCGTTCAGGAGACGTGACACTTTTAGCTGGGGATGAAGGGGTGAAGAGTTTCTTGGGTGAGGAGATGGGGCTGGAAAAAGACGTTTTCACAACAGGCACTGGTGGTTTATGGGATGGGGAGGAAGACGTGGAGGACTGACACTTCCCTCCAAGTAGGAAGCCTTTGCCACTAAATGGGATAATGTTCCTTATATCCTGTGATCCAGACCCTGAGGGGGGAGGAAATCCAAATTGGAGTCAGGCAACAAATTCATTCTTTGTGATGTTTAGCCAAATAAATTCACATTGTTCTGTTATAACAATCACAAAAATATATTGTACGATATTTAAACAACATTGTTGACATAAAATATGTAAATACTTTTATCTTGCTGACAAATTACAAACGTATTCTCTCTGGCCTTCTGTGAACACCAAGTAACACATCTTGGTATTGATTTGAACTCATGGGACATATCAAGAAGGTATTAAAGCAAAACATACAGCGAAGGAACAAGCTCATTACCTGTAGTTGTACTTGAAAGCTTTTCATTTCCAGTGGCCTTCTTCTCTGAGGTTTTCCCATTGTGTTTACCGTCCTTCTTGCCTTTTTTGCCGTATCCTTCAGGCTCTTTGATCTTGGTGTACGTCCCACCACAAGTTCTCTGGTGGTCCTCCCACCAAGGGTCCAGACGAGACGGAGCCCGGTTCATGGCCCTCTTCACGTAGCCAAAGTAAGGCTTCCGGGTCTGGCAAGGCCCATTACACCGCCACCAGTGCTGCCGATACACATCAACCTCATCGTGGAAACTGTGGTAGATCTGATAAGAGGACAGATGCAAGATAGATGCTTCAGGAAATTATTTCATAGTATCATTGATAAGATGCTGGTTTAAATATTATACACTTACAGTAATGTTCGTCCCACTGGCCTTGTTGATCCGGTTCATGTGTTTGCAGAACTCAGGGCCATGGCCGTCTCGGTCTCTGTTGTTCTGAGTCACAAACAGCAGTGCGTGAATCATTTCATGGAGGAGAGTCTGTGGAAACAAAGACGAAAAAGAACAAATATTAATAATTAAGCTTAGAAAATCTGTCTAAGGAAGGATGTGTGTTCTTTCTTTGCATTTTCTGCTGCAATCTCATACACTGGCACAAAATCACAGCAGAAACCTGGGAGCTGAAGGCTCAAAATCTCACACCTAAATGTATGACAGGTACATTTTTATGCATGTCAAGAGACATGAATTAAGAGAAAACTGTGCTATTGTGAAAGAACAGTCTGGGACATGTTATGAGATCTAAAATAAAAAATGTCCTTACTTGCTTTTGCTTGCTGTTGCGTTTTTAACCTCAAACCCCACTATTGGTAAACTGGCTGTACTCAATTCAAGGCTTCTAGTAAGATGTTTTACCAGTTTAAATAACACAAAATATATTGTACAAAATACACTTATGTCTGATTTACAATATCAGTATTGACAAAATACTGAATCAGTGTAACTGTCCATCTCACCTCCACCAGGTCTTTTCTAGGTCTTAGCTTCAGCAGAGGTTCACTGAGTCTGATTGAACACAGTCCACCTCGACCCTCATAAGAACACACACCAGCACACCTAAGAGAAAAGACAGGAGACATTAAATACAACACACCCTCCTCCTCCGTTCATAAGCTCTCTGGAAAAAATATTTACAACTAGCAGCAGTGGTTTATTCTGTAATGAGAAGTGTAACACATTTCCCCTTTCCTACACACCAAACCCCATACAAAAATCTGAACATTTTATTTTCAGTAGAGGTATAGCTGCAGCTAAAGATTAATCATAACAAGTGACTTACAGTGTCATTCTGGGGCTCCACTTAACCTCGACCCCGCTGAGTTTCCCCCAGAAAAACATGTCATTAAACTCCAGAAACATGGCCCTGACATCGGGACTGGGGTCCAGTATCTCCCAGGACTCGTCCACGATGGACAGAGGCCTCTCGGGCTGGACAGTCGGCTTCCAGTAGGGAACGACATCGCTGCCACCTCCAGTCACCTCCACTTTCCGTTTCTTACTGTTTTGACTGAAGCCGTTATCCTCAAAGCCATTTGATTCAAATAACGAGGTTTGGTATTCATTGTCAAACTGCTCCTGTAGCTGAATGGCGAGGAGAAAGTCATCATCCATGTCAAAAGAGGGAAAGAAGATGAGTGATATAAACCAGGCTCGCTACAACTTACTAGATTCGGACAACGTTAATGTTAGCCTCCTGAAGCTAACTAGCTAACATAGCTTTTACGAGGCCCTCAAACAACAAGCATCGCCTCAGCCGGAGCACAGTCTGTAAAACATACTATCTGTAGAAAAACTTGCGATTTATGTCATGATTTCCACAAAAACACTCATATCTTCAGGGTAAACGAGGGACTTTGCTAACTGCCAGTCCGACGCTAGCGCCAACAGTACGTGACAGTACGTGCGTCAAGTTTCCTAACTCAAAAACAACCGTATAACTTCCGTTAGGGATCTCAAAAATAAAATATCTGATGGCAGATATGTTCACAAAGAGCATGCAGTGGTAGAAAGTACCATGAGTAAATTTACTTGTGTACTGTACTTTAGTAGACTTTACTACACAAGTTTTATACCACATTATTGTACCCTGATTAGACTATTGTACTTTTTACTAAACTTAATTTATCTGACTGCTACAATTGCTATTGTTCCATTCAAGATTTTGCATTATAACTAAATTAGAATAAGCCTATAAGCTTATAAAAGACAACACATTATTAAAGATCAAAGTAGTGTTTTGTTCTTTCTCCTCCCATTAATCTCAGAATTATGATCTTTTCATAGAGCCTGAACTCCATGTTGGGAACCACTGAACAAGGATATCTTATAAGTTAAATAATGCCAGAACAGAATTAATTTAGAATATAGTACAAAAATACAGAATACTCCAATAGCGTAATAGTAATAATAACAAGATACAATTAGGGAAGTGAGATACATAAGATAACAAAGTTTGTGAGTTCATGAAAGGCAACAATGAGAACGAATTAACATTTTTCCATAATTTCAGCAAAAATAATAAACATGTGGCGTTTTAATTAGTTTTGATAGAAGAATCACATGTGTTTACATAATTTGAGTACAAATATTTGTTTTTCTTTGACTACACACCAACACTTTGCAAATTGCAAGGAATGTTATACTCTTATTGTGATGGTTAAACATGTTGTTTCCTCTCGATACGTGAGTAGCTCTCGCGAACTTGACGAAACGCAGTTTAAAAATCACAGCAATGAATCCTGGGATTTGTAGTCTTTTTTTTTTTTTTTTCATTCGGGTTAGTGTCCAATCTAAAAGCCATCCGGAGTTTTCTTTTGTAGTTTACTAAAATTAACAACGCATCGAACGCATTAATTATAATTTATGTATCAAGTGATATAAACATTTAAAACTGTTTGAATGCGATTTTTCATGTGAATCACGTGACGATTCAGGGCGTCGACCCGTTTACAGCTTCCTGTTTGGGTTGCTACCGGATGTGAAACTTGTCCTCTGTCTACATTTACACCTAATTTGTCAACAATTTGTTTTGATAGGTAAACACACAAACGACAGAAGATGTCGGAAACGGGAAACCGACTTCGGAAACTGCTCGAATCGCCCAATTTCGACCCGCAAAATTACGTTAAGCAGCTGTCACAGCAGTCCGACGGCGACAGAGATTTGCAGGAGCATCGTCAGAAAGTCCAAAACTTGGCCGACGAAACGGCTCAAAACCTGAAGAAAAATGTCTACAAGAACTACAGACAGTTTATCGAAACGGCCAAAGAGATTTCCTACCTGGAGAGTGAGATGTACCAGCTGAGCCACATCCTGACCGAGCAGAAGAGCATCATGGAGAGCATCACTCAGGCCTTGTTGTCCACAGACAAGGATGAGACCTCCAAAGAGATGCAGGCAGCTTTCCCTAAAGAAACAGAAGAACTGAAGCAGAGAACGCTCACCTCCCTGCTGGAAAAAGTGGATGGGGGTAAAAACATCATGGACACTCCAGGAAGGCACTTGATCTACAATGGTGACCTTCAAGAGTTTGATGTGGATAACATGTCTCCCATCCAGAAGGTCCATGCCTTCCTGATGAATGACTGCTTGTTAATTGCCACCTGGCTGCCAAACCGTCGAGGCACAGTGAAGTATAAATACAACGCCTTGTACGACTTGGAGAGCTTTGCTGTGGTCAACGTCAAAGACAACCCTCCCATGAAGGACATGTTCAAGATCCTCATGTTCCCAGAGAGTCGCATCTTCCAGGCGGAGAACAGTAAAGTCAAGAAGGAGTGGCTAGAGATTCTGGACGAAACCAAGAAGAACAAAGTCACCAAGGACAGACACAAGAAAGAAGAGGAGGTCCCTGCCTCTCCCGTAAGGGCCGAGGTGTCCACCAATCCTTTTGACGGAGACGACGACGAGCCGGCAGGCGCTCAAGAAAGTGTGGATCTCAGCCTCGAGTGGATCAAGGAGCTGCCGGAGGATCTAGATGTGTGCATCGCCCAGAGAGACTTCGAAGGTGCCGTGGACCTGCTGGACAAGCTCAACGAATATCTCAAAGATCAGCCCGTGACCCAGAAGGTCAAAGAGCTGCGGTCGAAGGTGGACGAACGCGTGCGGCAGCTGACAGAGGTCCTGGTGTTTGAGTTGTCTCCAGATCGGTCTCTTCGTGGAGGACCTAAAGCAACCAGGAGGGCCGTGTCCCAGCTCATCAGACTAGGTCCTGCTTTGTTTTTCGTTGTTCACCGTACGCCTAAAAAAACACATTTGTACCATGTCACTACACAATTCAGTATATTTACACTCAGGAGCTGTTTTCCTGGTTAAAGGGAACCTTGACACCTTGTTTTAACCACGTTCTTCACCTATATTATTTACACTCCTTTTGCATTTAGTAGTTAGGTCTGTTTTTGATACTTCGAGTAAACATGCAAATGACCTATTGTCTGGTTTTGACATTTGAGGCTGCTGATTTTAGGTAAGTCACCAGGACCTGCGATGATTCATACATATTTATTTGAAGTTTGTTTTCCCAAATTATCAGCCTAGTTGCAGTTTTTTCAGAAATTGAATTTGAATGTATTTCAGCTTTAAGGAGAAACTTCTTGATGTCCTCACATATTCTTTAATACAGTCTTTTGTCATAATGTCAGATTAGCTTTTCAATGTCTCTTATTAATTATTGTAGTTTTTTCATGCAGACTATGTCCATCACAGATTTGAATTAATATATATTTAATGATTCCCAAATGGAAATAGGAATATAATTTTAAGACGTATACAAACATTTTAAAAATACAGAAATATAAAGAGCCAAACAACATATCTATTAATACTAGGGTGAAATTCACTTTGCAAAAGAAAGACTTTTTTCACAATACATCCTTTCATTTTCTCTCAATGAATGAAACTTTGAAATTTATTTTCTCAGTATCTAAACGTCACTAAACTTACATGTTTTGTCAATTATTGTCATTTATTAATCATTTTTACATTTTACCTTGGTGAATTATGTTCTAAGTGCTTTAAAGCACTGTATTTAGGTGAGGAACACTAAGCCACTTTTTGTAGTTTTTTGGTGAAAAACCAACAAATGCTATGATATTTATTTAAAACACATGCTATAATAATGACCCTTTAAAATCTAATATGTAGCATGAAATTTGAAAATGGTAAAATTCTTAACATAAATGCTATGAAACATCTGCCATTTAGTTTAATCCTTTTTGTACTCTGCTGCAGGCCAGTCCACGAAGGCCTGTGAGCTGTTTCTAAAGAATCGTGCTGCCGCGGTTCAGACCGCCATACGGCAGCTTCGCATCGAAGGAGCCACGCTGCTCTACATCCACAAACTCTGCAACATCTTCTTCACCAGTGTACTGGAGACGGCCAAGGAGTTTGAGATGGATTTTGCAGGAAACACGGGCTGTTACTCGGCCTTCGTGGTCTGGTCCAGAACGGCCATGAGGATGTTTGTGGACGCCTTCAGCAAGCAGGTAGGAAGAGGGTCAGACAGACAAGTCGTAGTCTGTTAAATATGTGTTTGGGACGATGAGGAAAGTTCTTAAGTACTGTATTAAGTACAATTTCAAGGCACTTTTTTATTGACTAATCACTACATGTACTTGACACCTTTGGTTCCAAGTTACTTTCTAGGCAAGGTACATTTCTGAATAAATTAAATCTGAACATGAATTAAACGTAACTAGGCCTGAACATTTCTGCAGAAATCTGCAAATCTGGACTAGACTTGTTTTGTTTTTTTAAATCAGAAACTCAGTTGAATTGATGACCAGAGGAATCAGTTTCCTATTGGAATATTTGTACTTTTGTACTTAAATGACATTTTAGAGCATGTACTAAGTACTTCAACTGAGTGAAGTGAAGAATTTAAAATAGTAGTTTTACTTGTAGTAGAGTACGTATTTAGTACGTATTTAATTACTTGCACTTTTAATTTAGTATTGAGTTTCTGTACTTCTGATACTACTGTGATTTAGTACTGATGTGCAATATAGCAATAAAAATTATCAAGACATACCCAATATTAACTTTACCTTATATTGACAGACTCACTATGAATCTGGAATTGAATAAAAATCAGTGCTGATGGTCAGAAACAAATTTGAACCTGCACTTTCAACATTGGATACTTTCTATTATTATACAATTTGAATTTAGGAATATTTGGCTAGTTATAGTATATGCAGTATATAGAGGATGTTTGTATCCTATGGAGATTTATGACTATTGGCTTTAAAAGAGGTAATGGGAGTTAAGTTAGTAAACTAGAACAAACTAAATTTCTCTATCTAACGTGCAAATTTACAGGCAAATGCTAAACACTCATCATTAAGATCATTAAGTGACTTCAGCTAACAGGAAAATCAAGTGTGTGTTTACAGCAACACAGTAGTTTCTTGAGGCAGAATACAGAAGAGATGACATTTGTACATACAGGCACCAGAGGGCGCAATGTCTTTCAAAGGTCAATTAGTGAACAGTAGTGCTGGGCGGTATACCGGTTCATACCGAAAACCGGTTTTTATTTTTGTTATGATATGGATTTTTCTTATACCGCAATACCAGTTTAAATAGCCTAAACAATGTTTGGAGCATAGCGCAGCGAGAAACTGTTTAAGTGGGACCTTTTTCACTGCTACACCGCTAAACACGCATGTAAAGGAGTACCTGTGTTAGTGGAGATACTGAGCAGTGAAAATGGACAGAGAACGTTCTGAAACTGAAGCCGTAGCAGACGATGAAGTTGAACATGATGACACGGAAGGACTTTTGCTTGTCTGTTGTCTGGACATACTTTGGTTTTAAAAGCTCAGACGTGGACCAAACAACTATTTGCTGCAAATGCTGGCGAGCTAAAGTTGTCACCGGAGGTGGCAACATGAGCAATTTGCTGCACAACCTTAGCCGCAAACATACTGTGGAGTACCAGGAATGTATGAAACTAAGATCGGCATCCTCCACATCCTCAGGTAAAACTGAAAAAGCTCCACTTTTTCCAGTCAGACGTCACTTGTAGACACGTTTGCTATTTCTCTTAGGTTTACAGCTTTGTTGATTTAATGACAAATTAACAGAGTTTGTTCACCACCCTGGGAGCGTTTAAAAGAAGCAGATATTTGAGTTGCTTTTCAGGTGGTTGAGAGCGTGCTCACCTGTGTGTGTGCGCACGTGTCTGTGTATGTGCATCGGTGCGGATACAGAGGATCCCGCTGTGCGCGATACAGAGAGCAGAGGAGAACTGTAAACGCACGATCATGTAGACACAGAAATGACATGTCATCGGGTAAATAAGATAAATAAAATTAAGGCTGTTAAGTTAGTTTAATAAATGGACAACGTATAGACCTGTTCTATAGGAAGGCTAACCTGAAATGACTTCTGTTGCGATCTGGCGCTCTTCTCTCAATCAGAGGAAAATATGATTAACACCCGCTCATGCATGGGGAAAAAAATACTGTTGAATACCGTGAAACCGTCATAATTTTTGAAAAATACCGTGATATAGAATGTTTGTCATACCGCCCATCTCTAGTGTACAGATATTTTAATTAAACTGCAAAAAAAAAAATCCCAGTGAATTGATTTGTGTGTCTTTACCAGGTGTTTGACAGTAAGGAGAGTCTGTCGACAGCTGCAGAGTGCGTTAAAGTGGCTAAAGAACATTGTCAGCAGCTGACAGAGATCGGCTTGGACCTGACCTTCACCCTGCAGTCGCTGCTGGTCAGAGACATCAAGGCAGCTCTGCAGAGCTACAAAGACATCATCATCGAAGCCACCAAGCACCGAAACTCTGAGGAGATGTGGAGGAGGATGAACCTTATGACCCCCGAGGCTTTGGCCAAACTCAAGGTGAATTTAGCTTGTGTGTCTTTGTTTTAAGCTTTGTCTCATCTTCTCATGTTGTGTCCGTTTGTTGTCACTGGTTTGGAGTTGAACAGTGTTTCCTGTACTTGAGTACTCATCAAAAAAGTTAAATATTCTATAGTTCTAGCTTTCTTTTTTTTGTTTTTTTGGCTCTTGGTCAAACAAAACAATATTTGAATATTTTATTAATTTAAATCTCAATGATTAATGAAAAGATTAGCTGTAATGAGCATAGTGTTGGTTATTGTTCTAATTTACTTATTACATTTCTGTAGGAAGTGATATCTACCTGTATTCAGAGGACTTATCACAAAAAAGACCAAACTAATACTGTGTGTTTTTGACAGGTTTAATGTATAAGCTGTGAGAAATCACTGATATAATTACTGTTATATCAAACATTACTGTGTTTGTCTTTATCTCTGAAGGACGAGATGCGCAGCTGTGGAATGGACAGTTTCGAGCAGTACACTGGTGATGACTGCTGGGTGAACCTGAGCTACACCATTGTGGCCTTCACAAAGCAGATGATGAGCTTCCTGGAGGAAGGTCTGAAGCTTTACTTCCCCGAGCTGCACATGGTGCTGCTGGAGAGCCTGCACGAGATCATCCTGGTGGCCGTGCAGCACGTGGACTACAGCGTCCGCTGTGAGCAGGACCCTGAGAAGAAATCGTTCATCCTGCAGAACGCCACCTTCCTCCACGACACCGTTCTGCCGGTGGTGGAGCGAAGGTTTGAGGAGGGAGTGGGCAAGCCGGCCAAACAGCTGCAGGACCTAAGGAAGAGCACCAGGACAGTTCGGATCAATCCAGAAAGTACCACATCTTTGGTCTGAGGCTGGCGGGAACTTCTTGGCTCGTTTGAAAAAACACATGTGAGAGACTGCAAGAAAGGATCGAAGCCAAAAACTGTTCTTCTACTGTTCCAGTAATATTTCAATGGTAATTTCAAGTTTTGAGAGAAAATGCAGGAGAGAAAATGACAGGATGTATTGTGAAAAAGTCACAACAGAATATAATACTTTAAGATAGCGATATGTTAAAAGCTATTTTGCACCTGAATTTCTAAGGACACGAAAATGCCTATTGATAATGGGAAATATTGAAAAAAGAAATTATCTGTATGTTACGTTTCTGATCAGACTGGCATTTTATTTACAATTTTGTGCACATTTGGACCCATTTTCATTTCATTACATAATTGATTATAGAAATTTGCCAAAGTCAGATTTTATTGGAATATATGTGCACTCAAAACGTGATGTTCATGCTGTTTAAAGGTTTGGGAGTCATGTTATGATGACTGATTAAGACTCTTTCAGCTTTGATTTTTCAGGCTTCTGGACCATTATTACACACTAAATAGTATTCGGGCAGACTAGGACTGATAAAAAGGGATGCCTGAAAAGAAAAGGTGCTAAAATGCTAAATATTCATTGTTCTAACAGTCCAGATGTTTGAAATTCAACACATGAAATTCAATAAAGATCATGAAGAACAGCATGTGTGTCTTTATTTTACAGACAGATGCCTGCAGCACCAGTGACTAAAGGAGCCAAACAGGATTTTGTTGAAATACAATGAACTGCACTGCACTTTTCAATGGTTTTCATTTTCTTCTGTTTTGTTGTTTCTCTCAAAGTGAAAAAACCTGGGACAGTTTTTTTCACAGCAGACACTTTAATTTGGCAGAGTTGGAAAAGCAGAGATGTAATTAGTAACAGCAACTTCCCAGTAAACTATTCTACCTCCCCTCCTTCTACCTGCTCTTTTCCTGCAGTACCTGCTGTGGAAAAAGGCTGCTGACACTGAAATCCAGAGCAAAACATGTTTCTATATTTTGTGTTCCACGTGTTTCATGGATGAGCGTCACTGTTCATTTTGCATTGTATCACAATATATGTTTATGCGCCAGAGCACACAACATTCCCCATAAGATCCGATTCTTTCTTTACAGCAGACATTTTGACTTGTTACAGCAGGAAAAGCACACGTGTGACTAACAACATGAATTATTTACATCTTTGTGACAAGTCTGTCACAGTCTTCGGTGCTTTCAGTGTATGAACCACATTTTCAACAGACCTGTGCTGTGATGAATGAAAACTCAAGGTTGCAGATGTTTTGAATAAAGTAATCCTCAGATCAATCATCCTGGTTGTGCTCATTTTACTGGATAAAGAAACGTCTGATTATTTGATCAGGCTAATTAGAGGTTAAAACAGATATACTGGTCATATTTCTTTTAAAACAAAGCCAAAACATCCTCTAACCTACAGCGGTTTCAGTGAGAGATAACATGTACTTACTGTACACAGTGTAGTGTATGCTTAAAAATCTCTGTGCCTGTACAAAATAAGGCACCTTAATTAAATTAAATAATTTAATTACTGACAATTTAGTTTAAAATATGTCATAATAAACTAAATTTGACTCATATTTCATGACAGTATTGCCCTCTTGTGGCTGCTGAGAATCAGGAAACATTAAATATGAATATGTCAGTTTAGATGTTAAGCTAAAATCTGTTTACTGAACTGAAGTAATAATACTGCTAAAAATACTAATATTACCTCTAGAGTTTCTGTACACCCTTGCAACCATAATAAAAATGCATATTTTTGAAATCAATCATTTGACCCATCTGTCTTACAGTTGCTAACTAAACTATAGTTGTTCCTGCAGCAGAACCCGGTAAAACCAGTGTGATCTGCATTATTGCAACATGAAATCGACTCATCCTGTGTCTCTGTGTGTAAAACATTTCCCAAAGCGACAGACCCGACGTGCCACGGTGGCAGATGCAGATATTTTTAGACCCCGTTTTGTGATTCAGCACATGATTGTTCTCTCTGCTCCGCAGCTCATCTCATTATAATCTCTGATGTGATCGAGGGCTGGAGGAAAGCCTTGGGTGAAATTATCAGCTTATCCTCAGAGGGGAAGCTTCGGGCTGGCAGGATTATTCGAGAGGAGTTCAGTCAACACTCACACAAAGGAATATACAGTAAATATTTCACATGGTGAATAGATGGTAGTTTTAGTTCTTCATCAGCAAAACGTTAGACTTTAAATACTTCATCTCAGTATCTGCATCTAGTGAACCACTGACCCTGAGAAGTCATCACAGAATGAAAATCTGTTTTACTGATTCAGGAAAGCAGATTTTTTCAGATTAATAATATTCACACATTCTCAAATATCTACATCTAGTTACAACTTAAAGTGACACATTTAAATTATAAACTCCACTTATAAACAATTTTCCTCTGGGATTTAATAAAATTCTTTGAATCTTGACTCTTGAATCTTAAAGTTTATTTTAAAGGATGTCGTTTGCTTTATTACTTTTACTTTTATGATTATTTTTTTAATAAAGCCACAATTTTGGCACCATTTAGTTGTAGTATGAAAAATATCTCTTTTCAGAAACAAAAACTCTGCCAGGAAGATATTATTAAATATGATATGATATATTTATATTTCTTAGTAGAAATACACTCCAGAATTGCCAAAGTCTTCTGACCCAGACTAACAGCCTGACAGCAGTGCAAAGATATTTCCTTTATTTTAATTACTTCAGCTTGTGTGGTAATTGTTGTATTTTTGTAGCAGCTTATTTATTGTAATTTCACAAGACTTATACCTGAAGGTCTGGACAGAGCATGGTGGATCTGCGAGAAAGAACACTGAATAGATTTGACTTTCTCGACTCTCAAAAGATTAATTTTGTAGCTTTAAATTACTTTAAAGCTTCACCAGTCAAAATGATTAAACAATATTAACAACCAGTCTTTTGTGTGTTTATTAGCTTAAACAGATTGTGTTTGTCTACATGTGGCTCAGACGAAGAACCTTGTTGTTGCTCTTATTTCGACCACTGACTTAACTTATGATGAAATGGGAGAAAGGACAGAGTCTGCTTATGTGCTCACGTAGTCTAAAAATAACCCAACGTAACTCTTCTTTGAGTGTGATTTTGAGAGGAAAGTGGACATTTGCATTTTCTCTGGGAGCATCTCACAAAGACGGTTGCACTTTTAAAAGCCATTAAGACGTCTACATCATTGTCAAAGTGACAATTTAACTTTCATCCCACCGTGATTTGCAGCACAGCCATTACCTTTTCATGAGTGTACGTCGTCACAACGACTGAAGCAAGAGGAAACGTGTTCTCTCTTGTGAAAGAGGTTTAGGTTCTGATTAAAGGGTTAGTTAAGGCAATAAAAGTAACTGAAGGAAGTCATGTGTATGTGTTCACATTCATTTCACCACAGAACAGAGCTGAATCCCAGGTAACAGGATGTTAACAGGGTTAACAAACGGATGAGCTGCTTCCCTGGGGAACTGTCGGGTTAATTAAATGTTTAGCTAACGCAGATGGCTAATGCCAAACACAAAGCTTGACACATGAGCCAGCTGACTTCAGATGCTGTCCCATCCTTTTTGAGCACCTGTTCTCTCTGCAATCCCATCTGAAGTATTTATTAGTTAATTTAATAATAATAATGATAATAATACATTTTATTTGTAATGCACTTTACATTTGAAACAAATCTCAAAGTGCCACATAAAATCACTGTGAAATCACATAAAATAAGACAAGAACTAAGATAAAACATCAGAGAAATAAAACATACTATAAAAAACACAATTTATCCCAGATATGCGTTTTGCAGATGTAATTTTACCTCTGTGATTGTGTTTCCTCTGTCTCTGACTGACAGGCAGAACAAATCAGTCAGACAGATGAATGATCACCATCATCATCGTATTACGACGATAATGTTGATTTAATGACTGACAGTCAGCAGGCTTGTTATGTTAGTCCACAAAGACGTGTTGTTCTACTTCAGATTGTGTCTTCTTTAAAAAAGAAAGAACTAAGAACATTGCATTTGGAAGCTGAGTCATGGGAACTGGTCTTAGTCGTGGCTTGTTGGGACGTTTCATCCAAGTAGCTTCTTCAGTCTGAGGAGAGTTGGTTAGAGACCTTAAATTCATCCTCCAGGTTGGTACCGTTTCTCACTTGGCCTGAATAGGCTTGTAAGGAGGACAACAGAGAGGGTGTGATGAGAGTTGTTGAGGCTCTACCGGTTACAATGTTTACAACCCTTCCTACCCCAGAAAATAGGTTGTTAGCAGTGGCCTTCCTGGTGGATGTGTGAAGTGGTCTTCATTTTCCTGGGGATGGATGATAGGGCAGCATGATAAATTGGAGACAGATTGTGTCTGACACCTCCCCCTCTGTTAAGGGAGGGATTTTCCAACACAAGTGGTTTCTCTCACACCCCTCTCAAGCCATTTATTCTCTCTGTCCAAAATGTATGCATCACTGTGGTCAAACGGTTGTTCAGCTGATTCTGGTCCTGAGGTGTTCAGAGATCCTCCAGAGTCCAGTTGCCATGACTCACCTTCCAGATAACCACATCTGGATGTCAGAGAGTCTTGGCTGACATAAAAGCATTGCACTATAATAATGTTCACAGCTCATTGCTCTTCTTCTTGTGTATCCACTATTTATTTGCTTTGCAACATAAATGTATAAAACCAAGATATTTTTATTTATCTCTTTATTTAGTATTTGTGTTACATTTATGGCTTTTAGAATCTCAGAGTAAGTTTCCATTATTATATTAAACTACATAATATATAAATTGTGTTTTATAAGCCAATTTATTTGCATTATGTGCCATTATGTTGAAAATGATTACTTTTAAGTCTATAAAATTATAAATAGATATAGCCTACTACCTTCCTGGCATTGTAAAAATGAAATTTATATTAGATAAATAGGAAATCCCCTCCTCATTCCTTAAATAATAATAATAATAATAATAATAAAAATCCTGGTACTGCAACGCCAAGCACGACGTCAAACCGCTGGCTGTCATGTGGAAACAACACAAGGTGAGTCACACGCACACACACACACACACACACCCGTTTGAGTGCTCACTTCAAATTAAGCAGATCAATTGCCTCAAACAACATATCCCATAATCTCCGCCCCACGCCGCGCCTGCGCAGAGCAGCGCAGGGAGCTGTCCGCGTCAGTCGGTGCTGGAGTGTTTCCATTGAAGCTGCTTCTGCCTCCGGTCCAACGAAACAGACGGGAGCGATGGAGGAAGAGTTAAAATGTCCCGTTTGCGGTTCTCTCTTCAAGGACCCCATCCTGCTGCCGTGCTCCCACAATGTCTGCCTGGCCTGTGCTCGGAACATCACCGTGCAGACCCCGGAGGGAGAGACCCCGGTGCAGAGCCGAGCTTCGGGCAGCTCTGACTACGACTACCTGGACATGGACAAGATGAGTCTGTACAGCGAGACGGACAGCGGCTACGGCTCCTACACGCCGTGCCAGCTCAAGTCTCCAAACGGGGTGCGGGTGTTTCCGCCGGCCATCCCCCACCGCCACTGCTCCCTCACCTGCCCGCTGTGTCACCGAAGCGTCTCTCTGGATGAGCGGGGGCTCCGGGGTTTCCCTCGCAACCGGCTGCTCGAGTCCATCGTGGCGCGGTACCAGCAGAACCGCGCCGCTTCCTCTTCCTCCTCCTCCTCCTCCTCCACCGCGGTGAAGTGCCAGCTGTGCGACCGCAGCCCGGTGGACGCGACGGTGATGTGCGAGCAGTGCGACGTCTTTTACTGTAACGCCTGTCAGCAGCGGTGTCACCCTTCCCGCGGTCCGCTCGCCAAGCACCGACTGGTGCCGCCGCCGAACCAAGCGACGGGAGGAGGCGCGGTGAGCGGAGGCGGCAGCGGCGGTCAGCCGCCGCCCGCCACCGCGCGGAAACCGGCGACCTGCGTGGATCATGAAGCGGAAAACTTCAGCGTGTACTGCTGCAGCTGCAAAGCCCCGGTGTGTATGAAGTGTTTGGAGGAGGGAAAGCACGCCAAGCACGACGTCAAACCGCTGGCTGTCATGTGGAAACAACACAAGGTGAGTTACACACACACACACACACACACACTGGACCTAACAAGCACAATTGTATTAATAGCAGCTAATAATAATAATTAGCCTTACAGACCTAATGCATTTTAAAGCCATAATTGCATTGATAATAACAATAATAATTAGGCTGCTATTGAAACCTGGTGATCTGTAGATGGCTTCTCTCTCTCTCTCTCTCTCTCTCTCTCTCTCTCACACACACACACACACACACACACACACACACACACACACTGGCAGAGACACTTTCACCCCCAAAAGGCTTAAAACCATTCAGGCATTTGTGTGTTTTTTTGTGAAAGAAATACACACCCACTCACACAAACACGTTATCCATCCATATCCAACTTGTATCCATGGTTTTCATTTTAAAGTGTTGTATTGTTGTAGTCCATAATAGCAATCAGTACGTGACATGTCTGAAAACTTGATGCATATTTTAGTTACATGTGTGATTATTGTAAATTTTGCATTGTCAGGAAGAGTATTAGGTCAAAATGTGACTCAGAACATGTTGTGTTGAGTTTACTGTATGTGGGGAAAACAGTAAAATCAGAAAACAACATCACAGTTCACACATATTTTGATAATTACTGTAGGCGTAAACCTTCCATTGTGTGTTTGTGTGTGTGTGTTTTTGTGTATGCATGTAACATGAGTCATGACAGCGCTGTTTGGCTATTTCATATGCTACTGGCCCACATCTATATGTGTGCATGAATAGTGATGGAGGTCAGAGTTGTACCTCAGGCAGTTGAGGACAGGAGGATGAATGTTGGTTAAAAAACATTTTTTAACGTCTGTGCTTGTGATATTTTTTGATAATTTTCATTAAAACACAACTCAGAGGTGGGAGCTCACACATGCCACACAACCGCAGTGATTTGGGGGCAAGTCTGAGCGGGGACCTTATTTGATAAACTAGAGTTTATTAAATAAAGGCCCAAAAAAACAGAACTTCAAGGTGAACTCCCAACATTTTACACATCAGTCTATTTACAGGTCTTTGAGAGTAGGCTGCAAATTAATCAGTTCTTTCTATCACACTTCAGTAAATCTTAAATTTAAGTAGTTAAATAATTCATGGTATCAATTACTGGAAGGAATCTTTGCAAAAACCTGGTGATAACACTGTGTTTTGTTGTCCAAATTTATTCCTCCTCGACTCTCCCTCTGCCTGCCAAAAATCTCCCGCCTCTTTCATTAAAGGATGATTAAAGTGATTTGTGAATCACTTTTTTTTTTAATGACTTCTTCATTAATTTAAAAGGTGAACCCGCTCCAGGATTGGGGTGAATTCAGGTTCACGCTTCTCAGACCACAGCGTGACCTGACTTTGCTCTTAACATTCAAAAAGAGGAGCTGCCTTTCTTAAAATTTCTTAATGAAGTGGATGAAAATTTAGTTGTTTTTTTTTTTGTTTTTTTTAACCAATCATTTTAATTCTGAGGAAACCCCAAATTTTATTGCATAGGGGATTATGCATGTATAATTCTACAGTATTTTAACATTTTACTTCCATTATTAACACATTAATCATGAAAACATCCTATGATTATGGTGAAAACTTTATACAAACCTATTCTTTAATCAGGCATCACACTCAGACTTCATGAGTGTTAAATTAAAAGGCATTTTTGTCTCCTGCTAAGTGGGTCATTGGCACTAATCCCTCTGCCTGTCTCTCTTGTTTTTATGTGTGATTTGAAGCCTCCAGTCATTTCATCCATCATTTATCCATGGTAACATCCTACTTTACCTTCTTTTCAGGCTCATCTTTCACCCTCTTGTCTCTTATTTACTCCCGTTTCCTCCCACTCTTCCTCCATCTTTCCCTCTATCGCTCTGTCCCATAAACGGACCGTGAAAATCCCATCAGACTACATGAGTGAGAGGGCGTTGAGAAGCCACTTAGTTAATATGGTGTCCTTCATGTTGAGGGAGATCGATGGCCGGCTGTCTCCTTCTCGCTGGAGCCTGCACTCGAACAGGCAACAAACATGATGTGCACCTCTGTTGCAGAGCTGAAATGGCTGTAGTTTTTTTCTGAAGTGTTGCTCAATGAGGTCAATACTGTATAGCAGGCTTTTACTTTGGTGGGTAGTGCTGTTTTTTCTTTCTTGTCTATTCTCTTTCAGTGGGTTTAGCTTTATAGCATCCTCCTACTTCTGCAAAATGCTTCTCCTTTTGTGCAACAAAGTGATCTTTCTCACAAATTATGGTTTTTTGGAAAGTTTGCTTATTTAAAAGGGTGAGTCATGATTCTGCAGGGATTAGTTCGTCAACTGAACATTAATCAGCAACTAATTTGATATTCAAATTATGGTTTCAATGCTTTTCTTCGTTATACATCACAGTAAACTAAATATGTTTGAGTTTTGGACAGTTTTTCTGATTAAATAAAACTTTTTAGCTGTAGATTTTCATTATTTTCTGACATTTTATAGACAAACCATTACTGGCTTATTCAAGAAAATAACTGGCAGCTTAAAAGATAACAAAAATAATTACTAGTTGAAGTTTGACTGGTTCATTTATGTAAGTGTGAACCATCAAATGTTGCACTCCAACAATCAATATTAACACATAATAGCTCAAAATCTTCACAAATTAAAAAAGAAATAATTGTAAAGATGCAGTTGCATAACATAAATGTTGTATTAGGCAGTATGAAGGACGTGCTTTCTTAACTGCATGCTTTATCTATAAAGAATATCTAACATTATGTTTGATCCTTTTCCAAAACAAACGTTTATTGATTAAATAATGATTTATAAAGGGTTTCTACAGACTAATACATGGTTTACTATTATAGATCACTTATAAGCCACTAATAAGAACAGGTTTTGCCTTTTTGTGAAGAAATCATGTGATTGATTAGACCTTTTGCCTTCTCAAAGAGCTTTAGAGGATCTGCAGTAAAATCAATTATTTAGCATTGATTAATTGATTATCAACATAAATAACTGTATAATCACAAATTAAAAATTAAAAAATCATAAAATCATAAAAGTAAAAATAAAGGAAACACTGGAATAGATTTATTTCTAACCCAAAACATATTTTATTGCTGCCTTTTGAGTTGATGTTTGCGATTTTGAGAAAATAATTTACAGATCATTAATAAAGTCATTAGCATTAGTTAGTAGCTACAAATTATTAATAGGCTCTGCTGTGTCTGCTTTGTTGTCTAATTACCCGCCATGTAAACTGCAAATGCAAACAATATTAATTTATTTGACTTTATGTAGCTGTGTGGACAAATTTTTAGTTCAGTGTGATCACTGAGAGGACCTTTGGTCGCTCCTCAGAACTTCACAGAGCTGTTTAAGGGTTAGGACTTGGTTTTACGTTAGAATCGGGTTTAGGTTTGGGGTTTGGGTTTTTGTGTGTACTCTAATGGTTATAGACTGTGAGTAACATTGTGTCTCCTGTGGTTTAAATAGACCCCAGTTCTCAGTCCAATTCCTTAGGGAGTGAACATGAAGCAGCTGCATGAATGTATGAGTGTCCACTGTGCATTAGTCTTTTTTTTGCAGTACTTATACAATTTACAATACATATGCAATTGTGTGTATATGTGTGTTATATTTTACAAATTCCATATCTGACTATATATCTAAAGTAGTGAAATGTCGAGGAAAGACCTTTTGAAGGCACACAAAATGCAGAAGTGAAAAGGATGAACTTTCGCTGAGGGAAGGTAGAGGAAGACACACTGATCCAGTTTCCTCTTATCAGTCAAGCAGAAAACGCACAGTCTATTTAAAGCTCACACAAATACGCACACATGCAGTGTGTGTCTTAATGTGCCTTTATGTGAGTGTATGTGTGACCTAGCTTTGTCCAGTAAAGAGCAGCAAGCTAAGGCACTCCAGTTAAATATTAAAAACCATTAAAGCAGAGTTACTGGTTCTTCTGATGTGTGCATTTCTGTGTTTGCTGTGATCACCTTGAGATTAATTTAGATTTAAAAAGGGATCATTATGATTTATGACTTTTTTTTGAGCCATTACACTGTGAGAAAACACTATTAAGTATTATTTCTAGATATTATTCTTATTACAAGAGCATCTGAGACAGTATTACAGTAAGTGGAGTAATGGTCTAACCTGTGCTGTATTGTATGTACTTCATATTTAACAGATGTTATAGATCATTTGGATTCTGCAATACACAGGAATAATTCCACAGTCTAACATTCCCAAAGCGTTCCCAGAATACAGTGGGATAGAAGACATCCTGCACTTTGTTCCTTTACTTTGTGGTGCGGCTGTACAGCTACAGATGGCTGCTGCCATTAAACTTAGGATATTTCAGCTATTCCTGCATTATCAGTACTATCTTATAATCCAAATTATAACAGGGTGTGAATGACTTATTCGTATTCTGTTTTTGTGTTCACAAATTTGCTTGCATCAAATTCACTTTAAAGGACGAATGAAGTAGATTTGATTTGATTTGATCAGTCAAAATGTGCATTTATAATTAAAACAACTGTACTATTGTTCAAATAAAAAATGACATTTTTGTATTAATAAATTAAGTAAGCACAAGCCAGTATTTAATAAAATACATTTAGAAAATGACTTATGTTGTTAAAAAGCGCTGCCATTATCGTGTGTATTGATAATAGGTTGTCTTGGAGATCTGTTTGGATGTATTTTTCTCCTACATAAGATGAATATGACTGATTATTATAGTACAGAAATATACAGAATGTGTATTTTATTTGCTTAAACAATAACTATAAGAACACACCTTTGGTTTTTGGACTTCCAGGTGTTGGATTGCTCCTGTACAGATCTTTCTCTGTCTTCTTTTGGGATTTAATCTTGTTTACGTGTGTGTACGCTTTCAGTTCCAAACACATTTAACCCAGCAGCTTAAACAAAATGTGATTTAATATGTTTGCTTGCTTCTGGCAAGTGTAGGCTTGTGTCTTTCTGTATGTTACTAGATAAGTCTTGATGAAAATAATTTCACTTGGTGGTTTTTTAAATTTCCATGATGAGGTATCTTTAAAATTACTGATTGAGGAACGATGTGGGGTCTTTATACAGCATCAAACTTTTATGCTCACTCATTTTTTGAGCTGCACCAACAGGAGGCTGCTTAGAAAGTGTGTCATGTTTCTCCTTAAACTTCCTTTTGTCCTCTGGAGTATCTTCATCTTGTTCTGTTGGGATTTGGTCTTGAGAAAAGTTTTTAAATCTTTTCGATCAACTGTAGTTTTGAGTATTTGAAAGCAACAATCAGAAATCATAAAAAAAAATTGTGTTTCTGTGACTAGTGTACAGTGTATGTATTTCTTTTATCACTGTAATCACAATTAATTCCCAACCTTGAGTTTGGCATCTAACTGATTAACTGTTGGTTAATTCCTGGTAATTCTCAGTTTTCTCAAACTCAAATCTCACTGTGACAGTTTGTTTTGACTTCATTCATATGTCATCGTTTAATAATATACTGTAATTTCTTGATAGTGCATATTGAAATATGTTTTTTGTATATGGTGATAAGTAAAGCACATTAGTAAGATTTGTAGACAGAAATGTCAGCTCATGTGTTTAAAACAGACGTCTATTTGCTCTTATCAGCAAAAACGGAGGAACAAATACCAACAAATACTCTGGGAAAGGGTTATTTAACCCTAAAAATCCTAATCAATTAACTTAGAATTTTATAAGTGTGTGGTATTAAGTTGAGAATCCAGATGGTCAGTGGGTATGTGGCTGATGATGCAGATTAATCTGATATAGTAATACGAGTCACGACTGCCATAAACACAGTTAGGGTGGCAGAAGGGCTGGTTTGTGTCAACTTTTAGCAACTCATGCAGCACACTGTACCGCATTACGGGTCTGAGGCTGCTCAACATATTCTGAGAGAACATACAGTAACTAATTTGTGATTATGTTAGTGGATGTTTGTCATGTAATAACCCCCTTTATAACTCTTCCTCTGCTTTTATGATGAAAAAGGACAGTAAGTGCAAGAAAACTACTTTTTCTATTAACATAATGAGGATATGTTGCGTATTGAATGTTCCCGTCCCTGTTTCGAGCCAGAATATTCCATCTTGAACAACACCATCCACCATCACATCATACAGGAAAAGTGAACCGTGAGTTCAGTCACAACATAAACTCAGGATTCTGTGGTTAGGCGGCAGCACCTTAACCGTTCAGCTATCAGGGCACTCCAGTCCAGCTGCACTTAATTTTTTACAAAATGCATTTGCTGCAGTTTAGTTGTAAATTTTACGAGACAGCGTTGCCCATTGTTGAACGGTCTAATAGTTGAAGTTTTACTGGCTGGTATCAGACTCACTGAATGAAAATGGGTGATGCTATTCTGCCGCCAATGATGAGGAAAAGCAGATAAATAATAAAGACAAAGATCATACAATACGTTGTCATTGCACAGAGGGTTTTACACATCTGTAGATGTGTATGATTGATCTACATTCACTGGTGGGATTAAAATGCATCTCCAGAATGGTGTATAGGCTGAAATCAGGTTTTGTTTTCCCTCGCCAGAAGACTCGGTTTCTCTCATGTTACATCATTTAATGTTAGAGTAAACACATTGTCTCGCTCGTTTCTCCTCCGCTGGGACTCTGACAAAACATTGTGACAAGCGTGGTACTATCTGAGCTGCCTGTTGCCTGTTTGTTGTGATCTGTTTGTTGTTGTGTTTATTTCCATTTATGAAGCTTTTATGTTGGATTGAAATCACACAGTCATGATGCAGCGAAATACTAAATATATCTGCCAGATTTTTAATGCATCTAAATTCTATACATTTAATTCATTTGTATACATTTGAGAGTTTTAAACCTGCAGCTTTTTTGTGAAGAAACATCCTCATCAGCTCCTATTTTCCACTGCAGTACACTAGGTAAGCTTGTGTTGTGCTCGACTACAGGACAGAAACACTGTACTGACTTTCCCAGTGTAATGTGGAGTATCTAATCTAATAACTAACATGTCCTTTGAAACTGAATTCAGTGCCTTAGGCCATATTACAAGAAATGACTACAATTTTATCAGCAAAAATAGGAGCTTTCATCTCTCAGAGGCACTGCTGCTGAGGTAATTTAAAACGACTGTACCAGCTAGCCGTGGCCGAGTATTCATTCCAGATGGCAGCTCGCCGACCATGACAGGTCAGGCTCACTCGCTTCTTACCTCCGACCCAGAAACACACACATACCAGCACACACACATTTGTAGTACAATACTAAGTAATACAGTACTAATACACAAAGCATGAGCAGGAAGTAGCTTTAGCAAGAGACAAAATGGGTTATCATGAGGCAATTTTAGCATAAAGATAACAGCCATTAACATGAGGGCAAATCTAAATGTCCAGTGAGTGTTTCAAACCATTGCATGAAACATTGAGAACTTTAAAGCATATTGAGAGTGAGTGTGGTTAGTTGGCTTATATATAATAATAATAATAATAATAATAATAATAATACATTTTATTTCAAGGAGCCTTTCTAAACACCATGCATGCAAAAGATCAGAGAGGTATTGTGGTGCAAGGTTATGGCGTGCTTTAAAGGTAAGAAAAAGAATCTTAAAGTCAATGCGAGACTTTACTGGTAACCAATGAAGCTGTTTAAGAAATGGTGTGATGTGCTGATTGGAGGGGATCTGAGCTATAATCCGGGCAGCTGAGTTCTGTACCAGCTGGAATCAATGCGAGATGTGACCAAAGCATGGATAAGGATGGCAGTATTGTTTGATGTGAGTGAAGATCGTAAACGCGCGATGTTGTGTAAGTGAAAGAAGGATGAGCGTACAACATTATTAATGTGTGATTCAAAAGACAGGGTACCATCAAAGATAACCCCTAAACTTTTAACCTTGGGAGAGGGAGTGATTGAGGTTCCATCGATGCTGATAGTGAAGCGGTTACATTTTGCTAGGCTAGATTTGGAGCCAATGAGAATGATCTCCGTCTTGTCACTGTTCAGTAAAAAAAAAATTGGATGAAAACCAAGATTTTATTTCACTTAAACAGTTGTTGAGGTAGGGAGGTGGAAGTGCAGAATTAGGTTTTGAAGATACATAAAGCTGTGTGTCGTCTGCATGGCGTATAGTACTGTGGCTGGCTGCAAACTTTGTCAGTGATTCTCTAAATCTTCTCTCACAGGTGAGAGGATCAATATCAATTAAGTATGTACTGTAGATTAAAGACAGGTGATTTGCTATATTCTTGCTGTTGTCAGCAAATGCCACGACAGACAAAGACAAAAAACAAACAATGACTTGCATCTGCTCACTGTAACCTCCGATTTTAGCTTATTAGTCTGTGCCATAGAGCTCCATTGTTATTCAAAGTCAGTGAGCCACACCGCTGCACTGGGTGACATGTTTCTCCCTCACAAAAAATATGTGACTGCAGAAAAAAGAGCTCCAAAGGCTAAAACTCTCCAGCTTTACTTGGTGCCAGAAAAAGGTTTTACATATGAAAAAAAGAGCTAGAGCTCAGACTGATTACTTTTTGACGGTCGCACATATTAATTGGTGTCTGGAGTGGATGCTACTGTCTGACATGTACTACTGAAGGAGCATGAAGACAACTTACAGTAATCGTCTCACAACAAGCACATAAGCAATAAATCTATGGTGAAATCAACATAAAAAAAAAAGTAGTATATAACAATGAGGTTAAGGTTGTGGTCAGCTGCTAATCAAACAGCTGCAGAATGGATTGGCTGATGCTAATCACTTAATCTAAGACTGACCTGTGTTTTAACTGTATTAAAAAGTGCATGTAGCCTTAAGAGGATGTTGAATGTGATCCTCATTCTTATCCCTAAATCCGTGCAGTTCAGCCCCAAACTAATTTTAGTATTGGGCCGAATTTCAGCCAGATTGTTTGTCGTTTGACATGCAGCTTCTGGTTTCTGGTCATGCAGAAAGGGTGGTTATTAAAAAATGTGTAGTGTGAGTTAGCACGTTCTACAGGATAAAAATTGCAGAGTGTTTGCCCTGCTTAAAACCAAGTCTTCAAACTCCAGCTCTAATAAATAAATGGTTAAACTCGTGGGGACTGGTTTTCTGTTCCCTCCACTGTGATTTCTGTTGCCACGTTGTGTTGAGCTCATAAAACCCACACATACACACAACGGCGTAGAGTAATTCAAGTGTGTGCTGCTGGACCAGTGCACTGAACGTAGCTTAATGCACACATTACTACACTTCTTCTCCTCTGGCTCTAACACAGCAAACATTCTCTGCAGAAAGGACTCGGGCTGTGTCTGTTACTGTAGTTAACCCAGCGCGCACTGTGTGTGATCTATTTTTGGTAACAAAGTGAGTGCTGATGCCAGACCTCCGAGGAAACAGTGGATGTCCTGTAGTAGAACAATGAGCATTGTTACCATGGTTACAAGCAGCTGCTCATTCATTAGGAAGCCTAATAAATTAAGCAGCAGATTATAATGCTTAGACGAGCATTTGTCAGCTTCTGCATCATAGTGTCACAGTGAAGGAATTGTGTTACTACAGAAAAATGTACAGTGTCTCATAGTCTGTAATAGATTTATCACCCGCAACAAACCTAATTTGCACTTCTTTTATGACAGTTAACGGGTGATCTACTTTTCCTCTGCATTTATTAATATAGAAGATGCCCTGATCAATTATTGATTAGAGAGGCTATTCTCTGCTTTGCAGCACTTCCCTTGCTTCTGCACTCTCTCCTCAGAAGCTCACACCATGAGGTGAAAATAAAATATGATGCCCCCTCCCTCCTCCTGGAACTCATTCAGGCAGGTTTGGCTGTAGCTACTGATCCCTGCTACACTTGATCTAAGGTGAGTGGAGAGGAATCAGTTTCTGTGGGGTTGATGTGACAGTGCTCTGGATGAAAATGTGAAAGGTTTCATCATAGTAAGAAGCAGTGGAAGCATTTGAAGCAACTTTGCTGTCTTTGCAGGGACTTGTTTCAGATTTAGTGATAATTAAAAACATTGAAGTTTAACCTTACATTTTACTCATATACGGTATTTCGTGGTTCATGAAGGACAGGTGCACACAGCTTAAAGGTTTATTAATATGTAATAGATGCTGATTCAAGGAGACAAACTGGGTGAAGCATAACAGTAACAGCAGCAGCAAACATTTCCTTTTTACACAGCTGCAAAGAACAAAATTGAGCACTGATCCCTGAGTCATTAATATTTATATTTTACATACAGATGGTTAAAAAGCTTCATATAGCAACATAATTGTATCAAGGCTTTCTGTCCTGCATGGAGCATAACTTCTGCTCCATGTGCTGATTTTCAACACTTGCAAAACACTTAAGTCAAGTTGTTTTTTTGCCTTGCTGACAGCACAGATTTAGGTGCAGTATGGCAATGTTGGTCCATCAGCACTCCGCTTTGGTCCAGACTGAAATATCTCAACAACAGTTGGATGGATTGGACTGATGAACATCAGTTTGGTTCACAATGGTAGTTTATGACCAAATGCCTGCAAAACTAATCACAATTTTGTGCAAGTTAGCACAACAATAAAGCGCAGTCAGCACCTTTGTTCACATGATGGGCACCAGTAAAACCAGTAAGTTACATAGAAGAATACATTCATAAACCTGTTGTTACTCCTGCATGTGACATGTCCCACTTATTACACATGTTGTGGTAGTAGAACAGTGCATAACCACTATGTACAATGCTGCTAAAAGATTTTGTGAATTAATCTTTCCTGACACCTGAGAAGCCTTTTCAGTCTTGTTTGGTATTGGTCAGGCTAAACATAACAACACCTCTCATTTATTGACTCATGCTTGAACTGTTCCGGTGCAGCAACAATACTGAAGGTGTTGTGTAGCAGTTTACTGTGCTGTATTAGCCTTAAAATGGCTGTGTAGCAGAGTATCAGAGGATTGGGAGGCTGAGCGATGGTGCATGAGAGGATGAAGAGGAGGATGGGGAGAGGAAATTGGTTTTGACCTTCACCAGATGTGAACCACTAATACTGTAACACAGCTGGCTGACTGGACCGAGGGTGGGAAAGACTATTCTGCTACAGTACATCTATAAATACTGTGATATTGTGCATTTTGTGTGGTTTTACTATCCTTTCAAGGATATGTGAGCTATTTCTGTGCTATTTGTCTGTTTTTTATCAGTGTAAGCCCACTGGGGCAGACCCTTTTCAAAGTCATAGTACTATGACGATATGAACCCCCCCCACACACACACATTTTTACACATAATTTCTGTGCAAGGGATTGACATCCAACACAGAACTGTGAATGTGAACCATGACGCACAGAGTTGTTGATTGTGGAGGCGGTTGCATCCTCAATAATATATCAGGAACTGGCTCTAGTTATAGCCAAACTCATCCTGCAGTCTGCCACCAGTTCTGTTCACTCTCCATGTTGTATCATTGTATATTTTCTTACATTATTGATCTCCAAAGACTATGTGCTGTAATTTAGAATTCCTTACTATAGATAAACAGCCGTTGACTCTGCACAGGAAAGTGAGTTTTATTCTGAGAGATGAGAAGTGGATTCGCTCTGGGCTCATTTTCTTCATTACAAATTTGTCAGAGGTGCAGAGCTTTTATAAGGGAGGGAGAAGAGAGTGTTTAAAGGTGAGGCGGCAGGAAAACAGAGATAGAAGAGAACATAAAGGCTTATAAATGCAAATGAGAAGAAATAAAATGTTCGGTGGGGAGGTAAACGAGGGGATTCAGCCCCACCTCCTGCTTGTCTGAATGTCCCCTGGGTATCATTTTGACAAGGTCAACACCACCATCATCAACCATTTCCCTGGCTGACAGCTAAACACATAAGAGCTGTTCTTTTGTGGTTCACAATAATCCCCATTTTCTGTCTAATGTTAATCAGATTTCATAAGAGCCAAGTGGTAGACAGAACGTACGTATGAACAGACAGAAATGCTTACTGTTGGAATTGGATTTTTGGTGAACACATTGTTTTTTTATTTATCATCCTATTTGTTAAAAACTGCTCTGAAGCTGGTGTGACTTAACTTAACCTTAGTCTGGACAAAAACACAGCTATGGAACTTTTTCTGGCTTGTTGTTATCAGCTCTCTGAAACATATCATTGAACCAACAGAGCTGAGTCTACATGAATGTCCCAGACTGAATAAATTGTCCTCCATTGCTCCTATAATAAGATAATGAGATAATAGCACTTGTCTTTGAGAGGAGTGCTGAGGGGTGCTGAAAGTGGAAAAAAGAAAAATGACACTCTTGTTTGAAGGAGTAATAAAAGGATGAAAAAGGTCAAGGGGAGGAGAACAAAAGAAACAAAGGAGGGAAAAAATTGAATTTCTGAATGTATGGCTCTGTCCTGCAGGTGTGTTGATCCTCGCCGAGATGAATTCTGTTTCTTATTATGTCTTGATATTTTTCACTTTGAATTTCTTTTTCCCCTACATGATTTTTTCGTGTTTCTGAGTTTCTTATTTGTTCCGATTCTCTTCACTGATTCCTCAACTGCTGGTCCTTTTCCTGCAGGGCAGACATGTCACATTTCAACACTGTTATACACATTTTTACTGGGGCTTGGTGTGGGTTGATGCATCGTGACTGTGGCCAAATTTAGACCTAGTTTTTGTGTTAGTAGTGTATTCAGCTTGGCATGAATAGATATTTTATTCACCTGTATTATGTTTTTGTTTTTTTTTGTTTTGTTTTTTTTCAAGCAGTTTGTTGTGGACATAAGTTGAGTATGAATTTGTTTAAGCAAGTTATTTTGAAATTGCTGTATGACCCCCTTTATCCACCTCAACAACAATAGGACCAAAATGTAGAAGCAATATTACACCATTGTCTTATAAGTCTAGAAAACCTCAATGGAAAGACAGAGCAATCATAATTTAATTTATTGGTTGCCTGGTCTCTTTCTAACCAACTGACACACATATAAAAAGTCTCACTCTGATATCTGTAACTAACTGATCCATACTGTCCCACAAGTGACTCGTAGCATGTCAGTGAGGATAATGTTTTTTGATTTCTCCAGTGCATTCAACACCATCCAGCCTGCACTGCTGGGAGAGAAATTAAAAA
>JAUMHL010000017.1:16312403-16351327 GCA_032362345.1 Sandelia bainsii
TGATGGTAACACAACTGAAGACATGTATCTTTTCATGAAAAACATGGTAATTCCTATGTGTGTCCAAACTTTTAACTGGTAGTATTCATTATTAAATATGTGAGACGAGCACAGACTAAACACAAGTCTTTTAATGTGAAATAACCAGTTACTGTTTGTTCTAACTTGCTTATATTAAGAGGCTGATTAGCAAAATGTGTTTTCAGAGCTTGTAATTCCTGAAAATATTCAGATCACAGCTCCTAAACCAACTTTTATTTCCTCTGTTGGGGCTTTCCTAAGTGCCAGTGCATCACATGGATGCCTGCCCAGCCTCAATGTGCCCAGTGACCGACTGACCGTCTGGCTGATGGAGGGGGGTGGGAGGGAGATTGAGTGTGTTTGGATGGAAGCCCCAAGGACAGTTGTTGTCATTATCTGCAGGCCGGGGATTGAGATTTAGCCAGAGGGCAACAAGCTGGAGGCTGAGAGGGAACAGGGACAAGAGAAGAACAGCTAATAGTGGATGATGATAAATTAAACATCTTTACATACATACATATTAATTTGGACATGTGTGCATCACTAGGAAATAAAGATTTAACTACAAGCTCCTAATCATGTGGTTTGAAACGGTTTTACATGATGCTGAGCTGAGATAATAGTGCAGGTGAAGTGTTTCTGTCACTTCACATATCCAACAAGTGCCAGCACACGTTTAGTAACATCACAATGCAGATGACAAAATACTGAACGGCCTAATTTGGTTAACTGACAAATTAATAAAACAGTTAACACCACAGTGCAAATTTAATCTTCACACATTATTTGTGGATTTTCACACCACTAGTCCCACAAGAAACAAGCTGTACAGCTCTTCCATAAATCATTAGAATGAACACAGCTTATGTTTGCTTTTGGACGACTTGAAGCAAAATGCGTGTTATGTAGCTGCCATTCCAAGAAAGCATAACTGATCTTAATACAAAAGTGCCATTAGACGGCTGTGAAAGATGATCTATTTCAGTGGATCATCATATTTTTCCTGACTGTGAACTCACTCTTTGCCCTCTCCTTTTTTCAAAAGCACTTACAGTACAAGCTTTTTAATCTGTTTTTGTTGAAACATCTACGACCAGACACAAAACCAGAAGAAAAAATACATGAATAAAAAGATCTAGAAAGGCAGATGTTTCTAAAATTCATTAAAGCCAAAGCTTAATCCCCTGAAAGCAATATATTTTGGTCTGCTCTTTCAGGCCAGAAATACTTGATGTATTTGTCTGTGTTAGTAATGGCAGGCATTATACAGGCATTACAGTTAGTTAAGCAATGATTTTATTTTTTCACAGCACTTCCAGGAAAACTATTTTTACAACCTGCCCCAGTATCCAGCAGAATTTTTGACCAGTTTGTTACTGAAGGTCAGTGCTGCGACAGTTGGGCATAGTTCAGCCCACAGGAGGACTTCAACAAGCTAACCAATCAGAAGAGGGCGGGATGGGGGACGGGGGGCCTTAAAGACACAGGAGCTCAAACAAGCCTTTTTAGTCTCAAGACCAGAGAAACTGTTGCAAAAAGAGGCATTATAATTTGTATTTGCACCTTTTTTAAATTAAGAATCATATAATCATCTATCAACAATGTCCCAGAATAAAACATAAATCCTAAATTAAGCACAATATAGACACTTTTTGAGACACCTTTGAGGCACCAGGTTAAGGTGTTGTCGAATTGCTGGAGTCACAGTGGTTCTTACCATCATGGCAAAGTCCATAGCAGAAAGCCTGTACTTTAAGTCACATTCAGCATACCTTCAAACTCAAGCAGTTTGTTTACAACTGTGCCATTTGATAAGCTTAGTCATTAAAGTTTTGGTGTGCAGTAGTACAATTCAGCAATACAGAAGTTTTATATTTTAATATACATTATAAAGCCTTACATTAAGGTTTTCTGTACTACAGCATGGCGCCATTCAAACCCAGATATTGCTCCCACGTGAGCTCAGATGTGTTTTAGAGGTGTTGAAGAGCAGATGTGCCATTTTCCTGATGTGTTTGGTATTCCAGTACGGACTTGCATTAACATGTTTCAATATTCACATCCTCAAATTCATTTCAGATGCATGTGGAACACACTGAAAAATCCCCTCAGTCAGGCCTGCTGGAGCATGAGGGAGGGAGCTGACGGCTCGTCTCAGAGGGACAGAAGGAAATTGAAATAAATCTGAGATTTACTCAGGCTTCACGCTTCATACTTCATGATGTTTACACAGGAGATAAGAGCAGGGATTTGCCAACGTAAATTGAAAAGCAAATTTTGTCTTGGTAAATAATTTGAGAGTCTGTCTGTGTATTTAGTTATAAATGAATTGCCGCAGCATGATAGTCATGTTACATACAGAGTAGCTACAAAGCTCGTTATTTTTTCTCCTTTAATGAACTTTCTTTGACCTTTGAATTATTCTTACTCATCCTCACAATCCTAAACCCAAAACCAAGACACAGCTCTAAACTAAACCTTTTCATATATACACAACCAAATATAGAAAGTGTAACTATTAGTGAGCTTATAACCTACATCTGCAAAACAAAAGACAAACAAATTGCTGCGTCGTGGTATAATATGTAAAATCAAAAGATGACCTCTGACCTTTTAACCTGCACAGCTCAGGTTGAAGATTGTTTTTAACTTCTTCCTGACGACTCTTCGTGGTTGTTATACTTCAGTTTAGACAGCAGCTGACAGGTGAATAATGAACTGTGATCTTATTAACCATAAACAAACGAGTGGACTAATTACCTCCATCTCCAAAGACTCTATCTAATTAACTCTGTGATTCATTTAGACGGCCATCGGTTAATGGTATAATTAATTATCGTGGATTCTAGCTAATCTCCTCCTCAACCTTTGAAAAGCTGGTGTATTTGTCACATGTACAAACATGCAAAGTACATATTATATACACGTATCAATTGTACTTTGAGCAGGTTGAGACCAGTTGAAATGTTGTGCAGGTATTACAAAATCAAACAAAAGCATAATAAGGTGGAGACAGTTCACTTACTTTGATTTAGTGTCAAACAACTAGTTGTGCCTAGTTCCAATTACCTGCTTATACCCAGCTCCACGTGTTTCACCAATTACCCCCGGAGTATGTAAAGTCTTACAACATTACCTGCAATTCAGAAAATCCCAACTGTTAAATGTAGTGTTTAACATACAGTATTAGGTGTTTGAACTGTTTGAATTGAAAGAGAGGAGCTTGATTAACATTTACAGAATATATTTCATGTTTCCAGCATATTTCTGATTGGAGAAATTAGACGCTGTTGTAACCATCCCCATCTTACCTACCAGCCCATTTCCAGCAGCACTCCTAGCCACAGTGAATCTTTTTAATGCACCTGGTTGCTTGTTTCTTGGTGGCTGTACTCCATTTGATCTTGCTGGTGTTTAATTTTTTGCTGATACACCTTCAAGGGCAGGAAATCTTGGTTTAATGAAGTGCAGGTGTAATTTGAGGCTGAAAAATGCCACATTCAACATGAGCAGGGTCCACGGCCTAATAACTGTCTATGTGGGGTGTTATATATACAATATATTTTAACAAGCTGTTTCTCTAATATCTTTCTGTGACAGGTGGTGCGGGACCAGATCACCCACTGCACCATGAAGCTACGTCAGACCACCGGCATGATGGAGTACTGTCTGGAGGTGCTCAAAGAAAATGATCCAAGTGGATTCCTCCAGGTATGTGACCCTCAGTGTGTGTGATTCTTTCATGGGATCAACACATCTCTTTGTGTAATGTTTCACATATATGTAACCAAAGCAAATCTACTGTACATGAACTGAATAATGTCAGTGTTTGTCATGTAGGTGAGGTATGTTAAGCTACAAGCTGTCATTCTTTGCACAGCAGATTCTAAAATGGGACCATTTCTTAAAATGTTTTCAATTTAAATTATTTCAAAATCAGCAAATTTTGAGAGACAAGACAAATTAAAGGATAAAGGAGGTATTTTAAAAATCTATTCATTATTAACAGTGTCCCTAAAGATGCTAAGTACATGCCATTAATCATCTGTGCTGTGAACTAAGTTTCATATTGAAGTTATTAAAAGCAGCTGTGCAGTCTGTGGCAAAACAAAGTCTGATTCTTAATTCTAGTCTCTTTAGGGAAACTCATTTACTTTAACTCATTGTTAATACTCGTTAAAACATCAGCTTTTAAAAGTAGAGTATGTACTAATAACTGAAGTTTAAGTTAACTTAAGTATTATAGTACATAAGGCAAAAATAGTATGAGATCTTATTAATATTTACAACCATAAAATGTAAATGTGAATATTGAAAGGGACAATTGGATGTGGACTTTAAAGGAGAAATCAGCTTTGCAAGGAGCTGCTGATGTCCCTGAAACCAACACAGCTAACAACACTGTTACAATCAGAAGCGTAAGAGTTTAATACTGCCTTAGCTTATACGCACACAAACACACACACTGACATAGAATACGTCTGATTTGATTTACTAATACTGCAGCTGATCTGTTTTTTATTCCCCTGACATGTTTAGTTATCAGCAAGCTCAGATGCTTAGTAGCTAATCAATAGTTATTGATGCCTGCATGTTAGGTCAAACTGACAAAGGTCGAATGTGACATGTGATTCTAGGAGTGGTCCTACAGACCAAACCCTCTTTGACAATACAATAAATATCAAGATTGTTTTATCAGCTTGATGCTGATGAAAAGCTCATATGATTTTAAATTCATTATATATTTCAGTACAAGAGCAGTTATATTACTTTTGGGCTCCTTTAGACTTCAGCTGTAAATTCTGGTTAAAAATAACTGACTGATTTGTATTGTGTGTATGATTGTATGTTTTATGCAGAAGGTAATTTCAATCTCAATCAAATAAGACTGTATGGATTTTTATTTCTGAAGCTTTAGGGTCTAATTGACACTAGAGAGGTATTAGTATCTACTGCATGTATGATAATATACAGTACATTTCTTTGATAGACAACTTTTTTGCAAACAGGAAAAAAAACAAAAGGAAGGATACACAATTTTTCCTCCCTGCAAAAACCATATAACTTAATAAAACATACTCTAACTGAACTGTAACTTATTTGGTGGAATAACTCTGCTTATATATTTTGCTATTTTGCTATATTTTGTCACTGTTATCAAAATTGGAGGTGCAGTTTGTGGCCTCAAGGTCGGTTAGCACAGTAGTACTTTTTTACATGTCAGGTTTTAATAAGGTTACAAATAAGAAATATTACCTGAAAACATATGGAACACATGGTCGAACTCTAACCTCTCAGTTACATTTACAGTTTCAATTTCACTTCCTGGAGATAGATGGTACAAGAGAAAATGAGTAAAAGGGAAAGATGGGAGAGATGAAATAGAGCTCAAACACACTCCCAAGGGACACACACACACACATGCACTGGCTTCTAGTTCAACTGAATATTTTATAATGTGTTCTTTATTGCTGCAGATGCCTAAATCCTAGCTTTTAGAAATTCAAAGGTAGATGCTAAATGTAAGTTCAGGAACATTTGTAAATTCAACTAATCTGAGGTGAAAAACTGAAGCTAAATTAAGCAATCTGTGTTTTAAAGCTCAAGGCCGAATTTTCAGATGCTCAGCTCTTATTTTGCCTTTAAAGAAGAAGAAATCACATTTGTTTTGCAGTTGAGGGTAATTTGATATAATGTATTCAATTAGATTTTTTT
Organism: Sandelia bainsii; assembly: GCA_032362345.1. Taxonomy (NCBI): domain Eukaryota; kingdom Metazoa; phylum Chordata; class Actinopteri; order Anabantiformes; family Anabantidae; genus Sandelia; species Sandelia bainsii. The sequence continues at coordinate 16,318,140 of JAUMHL010000017.1, forward strand.
TCCCGAGGCAGTGAAGCTCTTTCCAGCAGTTGAGGGGTCTAATTCGTGTCCTTAAATATTTGAACTGCGCTAATGTACGCTTCATTTCACTTGTCAGACACAATGTAATGAAGCCATGGATGGAACAGATCCCAGAACAGAGAAGCTGTTCTGCGTATTTCACAGCCTTGCAAATGTGTCTTAACTGACTTTAACATGTTGTTATGTGTGCACAGATCTCAGACGCCCTGATCAAGCGGGTGGTGTCGTCTCAGGACCAGTGGGTGAAAGGCGCCCTGGAGCCAAAGGTCGGCCCCGACTTTGACCTCACTCTGAACACAGACTCGCTTTTACAGACCATCCTGCAGCTGGACTTCTGCCAAGGCAAAGGTAAACGAAAACACACATCCACTTCTGCAGGAAATTTTCATGTTTACTTTTAAACAAGTACTTCTGGGTAATATGGCCTATGTGTTCAGCATTTGCACTTCTATAAAGATAGGATGTCACAATAATAAACGGTAAAAGTCAGTGACGTTTAGTCGCTGGTTCAAGCTCCAAAACACTGTATCTTACAGTTTCCATAAAGCAGTTCCATAGTATCATTACAACACTGAACACAATTTATTTTTAATTGTACTTTTTATGTGTATTCTGCTATGACTCAACATGGTCACTTTGCTTAAAAATAAAATATGCAAAATCAGTATTCTCCACAATTAAGAGTCTACAGGTTTCTCTTCTTAATAAGTTGCAATAGAGCATTTATTCCAAATTCAAAACAATCCATTACAATTATTACAAATCCATGAAAAGCATACACAAAATGCCATTTAGATAACAGGGGAAATCACACATAGTAGTATGTTATTGCATAGTAACTTTACTTTCACTGGATTTATATAGGTTTATATTATCATGCCTTTTGGTTTCTCATTGGAGCTAATCTCTAATTCCTTTAAATTCCTCAAAAGTGAGCATCTCATGTCCTCAGAGACAAACTCAAGACTTTAGATAAAGAATGTGACCCAGCTCTGCAGGTCGTGGTCATGTTGAGTTTTACAACACGAAGATTTTCACTAATGTGAGCTCCAGACGAGCTAATCTGAAAAGGTTCATGAGGCAGCAGAAGAGCTTTGATCTTGCCTCCTTTGTTCTTTAAGGCCGGTGACATGAAACTCACTGTATGTTTCCCCACGTTCACATCCCACTGATCATCAGGAACAAAGTGTGAGAGTTTAAAAACAGACCACTTTTACGTCGTTGAATGCTCGTCTTTGACATCCAGAGCGAGGACTGGAGGAGATGTTCTAGTGCACAAGTAGCCAGACTTAATGCTCCATCACTTTTAAATTTCCATTTTTTGTTTAGGACTTGTGCTGTTTCTCATTTTCCTGCTGGTCGATGTATTTTTGCAGTAACAAAAAAGATTTTTGACTTTTTGGAATCAAAATCTGATTTATATCTGATTCCTGCTTGTCATGTTTTTGTAACTGTCTATATACGCTACACTACATCAAATCCTAAATGCTTCCGTGAAAAGTGTTTAAAAGTAAGGTTTAAGTAAATGATTTGTGATTTGGCTAGTCTTATTCAGTTGCTATTTATTTATTTAAATATTTACTTATTTAGCTAATTAAGCATTTAAGTTGATGGGTAAAATGTTAGCTGATGATACATTGTAAGTGTACTTTTATGTATATATATGTTGCAAAGATAATTGGTCAATTCTGCCACCGTTTTGTGAGGTTAATGTCTGTTTTCTTGTGAGATTACTAAACATACAAACATACTTATACCCAAATCAAGCTGGGCTGCTATAACATACTTTAAAAGAGGTTTACTTTTAACTAGAACTTTGCATTTGTAGTTTGAAGTCACTGTATAGTTGCTGTATTTCAGTCATTTTTGTATCTAATATCAGATATCTGGATTTAAACTATTGTGTTCTTACACTATGCGGATGATTCCACATTTTACATTGATGAAACATGGTACAATGTTCATGTCATATTTCCATATGGTGTGTTATGAATCATGACGGTCTGACCTACAATTAAAATTATGAAAAAAAAAGGGTTAGGACATGGCTTTTTTGTTATGCAGGACTTCATTGCCTCATTGATTATGGACCCCATCACAATTCTCCACTGGTCTCACCGTCAGTAGCAGCTGCTTTATATGTCATCTGTCCATGTTCTTTTGTATTAAAACACCAAAACCAACGTCACATTTCCAGATGTGCAGGAGAATCCGTTATTGAAACAAATCCAAGCAGCAGACAGTGGTGAGGCTGAGATGGAGACAGAGAGCCCAGGAGGTATTTCAGAGACTCTGCTTTTCAAAGTAAACCTCTGTATTCCTCCCTTGCATTTACTTTGTCACTCCTTCCTCCTTCCTCAGTCCCAGTACCCTTCACAGTGCCCACAGCCATTTCTGCTCAAAACCCATTGGTCTTTTTGTCCTACAGTGTCTACGGTATCTGGTTTCTGTTCCTCTGCATGGTTTTTGTTTTCCAGCTCGTTTTTGACGAATGACACCTCTGCAGAGTAATTCTGCCTTCAGTGGAACCCTGGAACACAAACCTTCCAGAAAGAAAAGTGTAACCTGAAGCACTTCTTTGTTTCTGATAACAATCTTTCCTCTCTAACTAATTTGGATTTTTAACTATTTAGTATTAATTTTTCTATTCTTTCATTTTTGCATTGTATACTCAATAAGTGGAGGAAATGTTTATTATAGTAACTTTCTGAGAGATGATGCATTATACAAGAGCTCATTTGAACAACAAAATAATATCTATAAAAAATATGTGAAGTTATACATGGATTTTATGGATGGCAGAAGAACATCCAGATACAAAGAGAAGAATAAGTGTTTAAATAAACATATATAATATTGATATAAAAAGATACACTACTAATTTTACAACTAATTACACATTTTCTTGGATGTGTATGAATCAAAGAACTGCTTTGGCTACAAATGCTGTGAATAAATTTAACTATTGATATTGATAACAACATGAATATTGCTAAGATCCTGCTATAGTGTTCTGTCTGTGATGACTGCTGCCTTTCCCTTGTGTCTTTACTACATTCATGTTTTATTTTAAAAGATCAGACCAAGTGCCAAGCGATAAACACATGACATGAAACTGATTTTATTACCCTGAGACCCGAGTTAAACAAAATCTGTTTGTAATGTAGTGTTGTCTTATTTGTCAGCAGAAGTTTTACCACCAAAGGTTAGATGGATACTTGGCTAAAAATCAGTATGTTGCTGTTTTTTTTTGTTTTTTTTCTTCTTAACCAGTTGAGAATCTTGTTTTTTCTTTAAGCTAAAACCTCTAAATCATTTTGTCAGTCTAAGACAGTGTGCATATCATTTGAGATGTTTTCACACCTTGACAAACACTAAGAAATATTTTTGGCAAGAAAATCTGCTCTAGAATCACAATAAAGCTCTTACTTCTCGCTATTTATTTGTTTAAAGGAGATCAGTCAACTGATGACAGCACCCTTTGTTTGTCTTCCTCTTTGGTTCATCTATTCATCTTCTCCTAAAATTATTCTTCTCCATTCTGATCTCCCCACCCCTCAATTACAATCTTCACCATCCATCCATCTCTTCTCACAGTGGAGTCTGGACCCTCAGTGCCAGCGGCTCCTCTCCTGCAGCTGGAGAAGTCCTGCACCCGAAACAACAGCGCCACCCTGGCATGGAGGGTAACTGCACCCCCTGCCAACCCCATTGAGGGCTACATCCTGGAGCTGGATGATGGGAATGGAGGACAGTACAGGGTTGGCATTCTGGCTTTTCTGCAGCTTCCTGTTTTAGTTTATTATTAATTATCCATATAGTTTGACTACAGCCAGATGGCAATGGCAAATTTATTTGAAAATTTTATTATAAAGAAACTAAATGTGCTTTACATTTAAATGAAGCATAAAATCATAAAAGAAGAGAAAATAAATAATAATAAATTAATTAATAATAACAATGCAGTAATTAATAACACTGCAGTAATATAACAAACACACAAATGTGTCCACACAAGGAAAAGACATGCACCAGTATACACACTGTACCTTACACATAATTAAATATGGGTTATCGGTAAATAAGCATTTTGAGTGCAAATAAACAACCTGCATTTCTTCTTTCTGCCATACAAGTACTCGAGTCCATATGTACATCAATATGTTCAAATAGTGATCATACATGTGCATAACACTTAACCTGCATTTCTAATTGCACTACTAATGCTAAACGTGTGTGTGTGTGTGTGTGTGTGTGTGTGTCTACCCCTAGGAGGTGTATGTGGGGAAGGAGACAGTGTGTACAGTGGATGGCCTACATTTTAACAGTTCCTACAACGCCAGGGTGAAAGCTTACAATGCCATTGGTGTGGGACCATACAGCAAGATTGTCGTGCTCAGGACTTCTGATGGTAGGGTGTGCGTGTGTGTGTGTGTGTTTGATTCCATGTTGTCAGGTTGTCACAATTCAGTGATTGTTTTGATTATATTGTTTTGTTCATGATAACATAAAACACTTATTACTCAGAATCAGAAGTAGGGATGTCCTGATCCATTTTTTGGGGGGATCTGAAAGTGATCTGTTAAGTTAAACTTGAATCAGCGTCAATACTAATATTTACTGGATTGGCACCTCTCTAATAAGAAGTAGTGCTTTATTCAAGAGAACAGAGATACTGGAGTGAAATGAAGAAAAAATGTAAAGAAAGGGAAAAGATGGAAGAAGACAAGGCAGAAAAGGAAAATAAGGTAGTTTAAAGAAAGGAGAAGTGAGAAGGAAGGAAAGGAATGAACATACATACACACTCTTTTTGCCAGCAGCAGTAACAGTGGACAGTCTGTTTTCTGCCTGTTCATCCCTCCTGCCCTCTCTTTATTTTTTCTCTGTTATCTCTATTTGAGTTGACCTTTATTTACTAGAACCTTTGAATGTTTAGTGAAACATTCACTGCAGATCCTCAGTAACAAATTCAAAACCTTAAACCTCCAGAGTGGTACCCCTCGAGATATTGGAACACAGACACTTGTGCCTGACTGTTTTGTCTTCTTTTTTACAGTGGCTTGGTTCACCTTCGACCCCTCCTCAGCTCACCGGGACATTGTTCTGTCCAATGAAAATCAGACAGTTACCTGCAACAGCTACGATGACCGTGTGGTGTTGGGAACGGCGGCTTTTTCTAAGGTAAACACACAATAACACCGAGTTTGAATCAGTTTGAATTTGTACTGTTATCCAACAGAGAGTAATAAAATGTACTATGTCTGGTTTTGAACCTCAGGGCATCCATTACTGGGAGGTCAGCATCGATCGCTATGACAACCACCCGGACCCTGCATTTGGCGTGGCCAGGATCAACACCATGAAAGACATGATGTTGGGGAAAGATGACAAGGCCTGGGCCATGTATGTGGACAACAACCGCTCCTGGTTCATGCACAACAACTCCCACACCAACAGGTGGGTGCAAACTGTGTTTTTAAAGTCCACTAGTACTATTTGGCTGGGAGATAACAATACCATATGTTGCATTTCAGTGTTCAGTTATTTAAAGAAAAAAAGGCTTTATGCTTTTTGCAACAGCATCAGATGCAGTTTGAGCTTTTTTTCTTTTTTTTTTACGAGCTGTGGGGGTAAAATCAAGTCCACAGCAGAGTCAGTAAGATGCAGACAAATCAGTTTGACTATCAGTATTATTTTATAATGTATCGTAGAAAATAAGTTCAAGTGAGCATGTCCTGAAGTTTCACAAGCTCCTCTGCTTTTAGTTTGTGTGTATCAGAACTTTATCTATTTATTTCCTTGTGTGTGTAGGGCGGAGGGAGGCATCACTAAGGGCTCGACTGTGGGTGTCCTGCTGGATCTTAACAAACACACTCTGGCTTTCTACATCAACAAGAAGCAGCACGGACCCACTGCCTTTGAGAACCTGGATGGGGTCTTTGTGCCTGCTGTCAGCCTCAACAGAAATGTACAGGTCAGTGTGTGTGCATGTGTGTGTCTGTGTTAAAAATGATTTATACTGTTGCATGTATATCCTCAGACGATGACTTTTGATGATTGGATCATCATCTCTTGTATCGAGTAAACATGTCAAACATTCACTGGTTCCAGCCTCTCAAAACGGAGGATTTCCTGCATTTCTCTGTTTTATACCCTGACAAGCTGATGATTTAGACCAAACATTTCCAAAATACTAATGGAGCCACTCTCACTTGTAGCGAGTCTGTTTCACTGCTAACGATCTAAAGCTCTTTAATGAAGCGCCAAGTTGTATGTGTGACACCGAACTTCTACCGAAAACTTGGCTTGTGTCAGTCATAAAGTCTCTTTCAGTTTTCTACCACAAAAGCTGAATATTTGCAACCACTAATACATAAGCATTGTTATTCCTGCAGACAGATCACTTCAACTGTATCCGTAGAACTTCATAACTGTTTAATTATAATACAGCAGCAACAACTGGAAAAACAGCTGTGTTGATCATTGAATAATCATTTTAGCAGAAATGTCAATTATTTTCTTATATTAGCTTCTCAAATATAAGGATTTAATGTTTTTCTTTGTGTTAATTTAATAAGAATGTGTGTTTTTGACCACTGATCAGACAATATTACTGTGGTCTGTAAGAAATTCCAACTGGAATCTTTCCAGCAAGAAAGTGAACAACAAAATGAACAAAGAACCAGTAGTATATATAATAAATTACAAATCAAACTAGCGATATCATGAGAAAAATTAATCCACTCTGCTCTTCAGGGGAGCAGGGAGAATTATTTATCAGATGCACAGAGATACAGAGTAAAATGTGCAGTGCAAGAAAAGAAAGAAGCAAAGATAAAAACGTACAGGGTAAAACTCACTTTACTGATGTGAAATTAACCTGCATAAAGAGTACTTTTAGTTTTGGTACATAAAGTATTTTTTGAGCTAACAGTTAAGTACTTTTACCATCTTGTACCATCTTGAATGCTGGACTTTTGCTTGTAAAGTATTTTCTACACTGTGGTATTGCTACTTTTACTGAAGTAAATTATCTGACTGTTCTTTCACTACTGGATTGTACAGTAGCACATACTACAGTGTGTGCGCAGTTTTTGCAAACAGAAATTTAAAGTATGTGGAGTGTGTGAATGTGTCCGAAATGTGTTCGCAAAATGAAAATGTGCTTTCAATCGCTAATCCAACTCAGTATTAGTTGTCAATAACTGTGTGTAATTCCAAAACTAGTCATATATTGAACTACATATCAAATACTTTGTGTTTCCCAGATCCAGCTGGGCTTTTATGCAGCCTGTCAGATCTTTTGTCTGCCCCCGGCCTCACTCAACGATGATCCCATTGAGTGTTTGTCTGTTTCAGGTGACCTTACTGACAGGCCTGGAGGTGCCAAAGAATATCAAACAGTAGGAGCTCCTTCCTCCCTCTGAGCGTGCCCTGGATACAAACCAACAGTGTCATATGCAGCCTCAGATCGCTCCCACATGGACGTTTTCCAAGATGGGATTTATGCCTCTCCCACCCTTCTCAAGGTGCCCTTCATATTGGATACACTTCAGTGTGAAGCCCTGCCTGATCATTTGGGATGAAGGAATAAATCTGAGTTATTATTGGCTATAAATACAAGGATGTCGTCACCGCAGAGTCACTGTGGATTACCATACTTCATTTATATCCACGTTTTTGCCCTTTGAACTCCAAATTTTAATTCCAACTTGTGCCATTCCCGTAATTTCAAGACGGACAATGCCTGAAATCTCTCCTCATAATCTGAGACCAAACTTATCCACAACAGTCAAGACCAGTGCTAAAAAATCATAATAATAATTTAACAATCAGAAAATTCCACCAACATTTTTTAAAGTCTAAATCAGCAAGGTGCTTTGTGGGGGTGGAAAAGATGAAAGAGAAATGATAGAGCAGTGTTGCTCTGCTTCACTCTCAGGTGTGTTCACAGCTTGCAGTCTAATACTAGATGAAGAGAGTGTTTTGCAGGTTGTTTTGCTCATGAAATATTTAAAGGCTGAACTTTTACTGCACACTTTTAACCCAGTTACGACTCCAGCCGAACTGCCTCCTCTCTTGTCAGAGTTTCCCCTCTCCATTGGAGTGATAGAGAAATTATTTCTTATCTGTGGGCAGGAATGTGACAGCCATCTTAAATAGACTCCGCTCTCCTGGTGATCAGCTCTTTCTCATGCGAAGTGACACTGAAGATTGCTTGGTACTGTTGTCAGAGAGTACTGAGGTCGAGTTTTGAAGGATCAAGTTTGACTCCATTTCATTTTTCAGTAATGCTGCAGTTGTGCAAAACATGGGAGTAACCTCCCTGCACAGAGTTTTATATGAGGTAAATTAATGTTAGGGCATTTTTGTAGCTGAATTTTAAAATAATCCAAGTCTTATCACAGCTTTTTAAGAAGGGAGGAATTTACTTACACTTGAGTTCCTGTTAGTCATTGATGAGTTGCAGTTTATTGACATCATCTTTAGTTTCTTGCAAAGAGCTAAAAGAAAAGATAATACACTTACAGCCACAGTATATGGTAAATATGAAGCTGGAGCCAGCAGCCACTAAGCATAGCTTTAGCAAACGACTTCAAACAGGAGAAACTGTTTAGTTTTTTCTGCAGCTTCAAAAAGCGATATTAATTATTGAGGTGTAAGGTGCTTAAAGACTAACTGGCAGCTGGCTGTGTCTCCTCATTTATCCTTCATGGGAAAGAAAGTGGCATCAATCTTCTCATCTCAAGTCTTTGCAAGAATATTTCCTAAAATCCTGAACTACTTCTTTAAGTTAATAGAAAAATCAAACTGAAACATTCCCATACAAATGTAAAAATAAGTTTATTATTTATTATTAACAAGTTCAAACAGTATCATTTAGACTACAAATAATATTTCTTACACACAATCAACTAAATTCAGCATCATGTTACATGATATTGAAATTAGTTAGAAATGTCATACAGGAGTTAAATTGAGAATAAGCCATAAACATTTAGTTTTTCCCCTTTCAATAACCCTAAGGTTGGTAAAACATCTTATTATTCCAAACTGACTGAAAGCATAATTATATTTTTTTATATTTTGATACTTCCTTGTATCAAACAACCATAGATTCTCCATTTAAATATTCAAATGCACTTTTTACGTCTTGTGCATCATGTCGTACACACTTCCCAACATTCAGCTTGACATATCGGACATTTTTTTGGGATATCAACTAGAATGTAAAATTGCAGAGTGTAAGGTTTAGTGGGATCTATTAGCAGAAATGGAATAAATATTTGTAATTGATCATGCCTGCCAAACATTTACAGCAGCAAACCATAAACATGAACACAGTCATGCTGTGCAGTCTTACCTTAAACCATGTGAATTCTACTCATCTCCCCCTGTACAAAAACATCTGTTACTAAATGAGCCTGAAACGCTGAGACATGAGACTTATAAATACAAACACTGTTTATGGTGCACGGTGCTGTTCACTCTGTTAGTAGAAATGTTAGTAACCACTCATTTCCTGTTGGTGGTCCTTCACATTAAAAGCATTCCGTTCTAAAAACACAACCTGACTGCAAAAACCTACATTTTACACACCGCACCTTTACAATCTGTGGATTTGATTTATGTGTGGCTGCACATTTGTAATGACTAATCCACCGGTGTTTCCACAGTCGTGAGAGGTTAAAATACAGAGTGCAGCATTTAATAGATTTCCATGGCATGTGAGGAAACAAAGTTGATCAGTTGCCAAAAGGAGCATTTCCTGCAGCCTCTCCCAGGTTCGACACACATCGTCTGACAAAGATTTCTTTTCACCTTGTGGGTTGAATGCAAAAAGCCAAACCTTACTTTTCTATTTGTTGTAAGACCAATAGTTACTATGATTACTATAATACAGCATACTGTGTCAAAAAAGAGAATAGAAAAGTGTGTTCATCTCATGGTAATATTGTTCCCTGCTCCTCTTCAAGTCTCTTCAAGAAGAGTCTGAAACACCTTTAATCAGCCGTAATGAAAATGGTCTTGAAAAGTCACATCAGGTAAAGCTACATTTGCTGCTACGCTTCTCATCAGGGATTGGATACGGCAGCCTGCAGAGGACAGTAGCTTCAAAATTCAACCAGACCACTGTGACTCAGGATATACAGTAAAATGTTGTTTTCACATGCATTACACGTGTATATTTTATCTATTAGTGCAGCAAAAAACTGAGACATTGATTTTTAAATTAATTTAAAGTTATTTAATCCTGGATTTTATGACAGTATTGAGATATTTCTATTCCCTGTAGTGAAAGGATGAAAGTGTGTGTGTGACAAAGAAGTCAGCACAGACATACTTGCCACACAAATGTTATGTGTGAATGGAAATACACAACTGTAAATACTGATATGCGAGTTATGATTATGACATGTGCTAATGATGGATTCATTATTGAACAAGTTTACAAAACATCTGAATCTGTATTGTACATAGAGTACTGTATTGTTGTCTTTGCAATGAGTGATGTTAAAGCTGCTATAACAGCTCGCCCTCTGCTGTTCGATGGTGGCAACAGGATAAATTAATCCTGTTACATCCGTTTTCATACCTTTTATCACGGACTCTTTAAAAAAATGTCTCTGGAAGTGTTACATCTCTTATTTTATATTTTATTATAAGCTATCCTGTGACAGTCAAACATTTAATCAGGGACATAAAATTGCAGTCATTTACATTTTAAAAGTTAAAAAGTTATTATGATTGCAGACAGGACTTGTATCTTATTTATCACTACTTTATTCTTTATATACAGAAATACAGCACAGTAGTAAACTACTGAAGGTTTATTTTCAATACAACATCCACTTTAAAATAAGTTGGTTATTAGTAGAGTTCTATAGTAATAAACAAATTTAAAAATACATGTATTTTGCTTTTCTCACCAATTTTGGTTTATTCTTTTTAACAAATACTGAAGAATATTGGTTGAGGGGGACATTATATATTTATTTATAAATGAAAATGTTAATCTTAAATCGTATGTGTATGGCAGTTGTATCCTAGCATAGCAAACATCAGGTTTATTACATTGCCATAAATCTGCAGCAGCCCCAAATGGCTTAACTAGCTTTTTACACCTGATGCTGCATTCAATCTAATAAGAATTTTCACAACTTTACTTAGAATGAGAACAAAAAAAATCTAAATTAAAATAATTTCATTTGATGTTAAAGTCACATGAATTCACCATGTTTCCCATAGGACACGAATACAGCATTAGAGTAAAAGTCAGGATCTGAACCAGTTTTTCTTGACCCAGAAACCAAAAATCTAACTATCTGCCAAAGGGGATTTTATTCTAACATTCCCCCGACTGCCAGCTACCACCTAAGGGCTATGTTTGATTCACGTGAGGTTTTCTTGCTGCTCCCACCTCCCCGACCAGAGGAGAAACCTGCCCTGAGGCTGACTTTGCTGTAATCATGAATAGAATTTAGGCCCATGAGCAAAGTGATGCATCTGTCATATAACTAAAGGGAATCGTTTTTTTCTTGGATGATTTGCGGTTACATGTCTGCCGGCTGTGTTGTTGTCAAAATGGCACAGAGGAACTCTTGACTGGGGGGAATAAAATCTAAGTAAGGCATTTAGATTCCCAGTGCTGCAGAGTTTTAGGAAGTTTATCAGGTAAACTTAAGTTTCGTGTTTTATTTTTCTCTCTAAATTTTATATCAAACTATACTTATGTGGCAGATACATACAAAAATCACACATTTAAAATCAAACACACTGTAGTCACTTCTGTTTAGATTTAGTAGTATTGTATGGCATGTCCCTTTACCCCCCAGTTACCCAGCCATGAATGTGACATATTTTTGTAACTTAACTTTCGAGTTATGGTGCTGAGATAAAAGCATGTCACTGCTGTAAGATACTGTATTAACTTATCAGCAGAGGAAACAATTTTGTTAATTTAACCCCACTCTAAAGTGTGTAAATATATTTATTTTCTTTGTTTGTTCAGTGACAGTTGAATGGATTATAAAAACAGTCTTGCTGGCTACAAATACTCAAACAGTTTACAGCTTGAGATACGTGATGTGCTGCTGACGAGCTTTGCATTTCTTCATGCTCTTTTGTTTTAAATATACACACTGTATGAATAACAAAATAAGCCACACACACACAAAAAAAAAGCCACTTCAAGAAAACGGTGTGAGAATTTGTGACCTCGCCTAGCCGCACACTGCCAGATCACAGGTCTTGTTTTGTCATCATCACTACACATGAACATTTTAAGTTTTCCTCTGTGAACAAATGTAAAAGTTTATGTCAAGAACATGACTTCATGAGATTTCTAAGAAGCAGATTATGGTTCATAAGGAACAAATACTGTGTTGGCAAGACCATTGTACATTCTCATGCTCCATTCATAGTGTTTACATGTATTTGTCTTTATGAAAACTTGCCAGGACTTTACTTGTGTGTACATGGCTTTTATAAAAAATATTTACCCTCCCTATCTGTCCTGTAATGATCCTATCCCTTCCTGCCAATGTAAATGTTTTGTATGACTACATGGTTTGTATATGAGAGATGCATTTGTGACTGCATAATTTTAAAATCTTTGCAGTGCAGAACACGAGGAACAATAATGTCTTTTTTTGGTCATTTATAAGAACAAAATAAATTAACTGTGATGGAATATGATCTCACAGCGTCTCCAGTTTCGTTTATTAAGGACCTGGGAAAGTGGCAGGGTCCATTTTAGTGATCAGTAGATTGGATTTCTGACTCAGTGTCACCATTAACACTGCCCCATATTTCACTGGCGTCGAGTGACGTGTTGTCAGGAAATCAGCCTGAAAGCTCTGATGTATTTCCTCTTCACAACTCGTTTGGCTACAGACAGTCCAGCAGGGGGGGCTTGACACCAATTCTTCCTCTGGTCTGGTGATATTTTCCCATCCTGGACGATTAATTACTCACCTACAAACACAAACATATAATTAATCCCCTTCACTGCTATTAGTAGATTTAAAACTTCAGATAAATTACAGTTCTAATATTAATCCTAAACTTAGTAATAACCATAGAAGAGAGACCTCACTCTGGATTTCCTCATCTTTCAGTTCATCTTATGACATTTAGTAGAAAGACAAAAACATATCAACAAACCTATTTCCTTCTTCTGATGCCTTTGACTTTCTGGATCTCTTTGGAGCTGAGGATCAGCATACCGTTCTTGAAGCGGCCCATATGACCTGAAGGAGCTGAACCAGAACCAGAGGACACCTTCTTCTTCTTGTCGCTGGTGGAGGTGGGAACAAAGGCAGACACGGATTTCAACCAGTCAGATGCAACAAGACATGTTTAAAGATACAGACTGAAGTTCAAGAGAAAATAAAAGTGCTGTGTTTTCAAGGCATAGATTGTTAATGAAGGAGTCACGCGGTGCTATGGAACAATTTTATTTAAGATATTTATTGACTATATTGTAATGATGAACATATTAATGGATGCTGAGATAAGTTCTGACATGTCCATCACTCTACTGACAGAAGTGATCTCTGTATCTGTAATGACCTAACTAACCAGACCCTAGAGGAGAAAGTTTGCACATACGCACCTTTGATTATTCTTCTTCTTTTTCTTCAAGTCCTGCAGAGCAGGTATACAGGGATACAATAAGAACATAGTCACAGATTGTTTTAATATGGGTTTTTTTTTCACAACCAGTTTTAAAAACATCAAAATTAGTTAAGTGAAATTAATCACTAATGTGAAGTTATCGTTCCCTTAACAAAAATAGAACAACCTGCTCCCGAATGACTTGTGAGACTGACTGAAGTTTCAGGTCTTACCGGCTGAACCTCCTCCTTTGCTGCCTGCTTCTTCTCTTTAATCTGCTGCTGTAGCACCTTGTAGTTGACACAGTTCTTCTTAGGAGGCTAAATTAAAGTTAATAACGCTTGTGAGTGAATTATTTGGTCACTCAGTTGTCAAAAAGACTCTATTACATCAGGTCACTAAGAAGACAACTTAGTGGTGGGATGCTAATTAAATATGTACAGGACAGGAAAAATTTTGATCCTTACTCTGGCTCCCAGCATGACTGCTCTGTCCTGTTCAAAAAAACGCTGTTGTTCCTTCTTATAACCTGTGATTCCAAACCGATGGACGTCCAGACGAGCCTGATTTGAACATACACGAATTATTACTCATTTGCAGATAAATCTGCCTTAAAATCCTCGTTTGCTGCAGCTAGGGTCTAACAGAATGTAAACTGTGATAAAACTGTCACCTTTTCCAAGTTGAGTTCTTCTAGCTGGTCGCTTTGCTTCTTGTCTGTTATTTGAAGGGCCTTGAAGTGAGGACAGCACAGACCCAAAGGCAACAAAGACAAAAGGAGAAGGAAAAGTGAAATGAATGGTTGGTGACAAGACGAACATAAACAGAGAAGGCTGACTAGGGGTCACACAGTAACATGGCAGCAGCATTTACACAAATGATTTGTGATAGAGTTCTCTGGAGAAGAAGAAAACTAAAAGATTTTATTTCCCAATAAAGAGGATCTTTCCACTACTCTTGAGAAATAAAAAACTACTAAGTTTTGCTGACTACATCTCCTCCATCTCCATCTCTCTACAACACCGTCGTCATCCCTCATCTTGACTACTGTAAAGCCCTACTAACGGAGCTTCCATCATGTGCAATTAAACCTCTCCAGATGATCCAAAATGCAGCAGAGGGGACCAAAGAGGACGTGCGTCACACCACTGTTCATAACTCTGCACTGGCTTCCAGTGGCTGCACGCGTCAGGTTCAAAGCTCTGACACTCGCTTATGAAGTGGTCAAGTCCACAGCACTTTCTTACCTGAACTCTTTCTTCCAGGTCACTGTCCTCTGCCAACAAACACCGTCTGGTGTTCCTTACACCACACAGCAAAAGATCTCAAGCTAAGCTATTCATCTTTCAGCTCGCTACCACTGTTTTATCTGGTAAAATATAGAAATTCTGTACATTACATTATAAATCTGTACATACAAACTGTGGTAGCGCATGGTGTAAAATGCAGTGCAAATGCTGATCATTTCCTCAGCGCACACTGTTCAAAACTAATAACCATGACAACAGATCACAGAAGACTGGTTTAAAAGTTCCTGACACCAACTCTGAACTGAGACAGACTGGTTTCTGATACTGTGCATCTATTAGCTCATGTTACAAGTAATAACTGTGATTGTTTTAATTAGTGTTGCAGTGCATGTTTGTGCGTGAGATGATCGTTTGGGAATTGTTTGAATTGATTTATATTCTTAATTTGTGTACTGTATAGATGTAATTTGTTCTCAGGTCTCTCTTGCAAAAGATATGTTAAACTCAATGAGATTCCCTGATTAATTTAAACTAACTTAATATCTTCAGAACTAGATCATTTGAATTCAACTTACCTTTTTCTCTGAGTCTATGTATGTTTTGATGAATATCCAATGTCAGATCTTCGCCACTAGTGGGGCAAGAAAATACCAGAGAACATGCCATACTGTTGCTGAACAATGCCGACCTCATCTGAGGGAAGGATACAGTGTCAGCTAAAGTGGTAAAGACTTACAGGTATTTTGTCAGGTGCTGGTGTCTGCTTGGTCTTCAGTTTCTTTGTTGGGTCCTGAAATGTCACAACTTCCACCTGGTTCACCTGCTGGATGGTTGCACCTGGATGAAAGACATGATGATGACATTATATGTTAAATCAGGGAGAAAAACAGAGAAATAGGAGACGCACATATGCCATGTCAAATTCTCTAAGTAATCTTGGTATAATTCCTGAAAACAAAATGAACCAGTGGAGGATCTAAATTACACGTGAGCGGTGTTGTTACACAGCTTATTACCGTGCTGTCTACCTGTTTTCGGTTGTTGCTGCTTCTGTGCCGTTTCAGTATTACAATCTGCTCTATAGTCTTTTGTGTTGTCGCAGGTATCTCCAACTGTAGGAAACTCTTCTTCCTCCTCTTCTTCTTCATCATCACACCTTTTTCGTTTTTTCTTCTTCTGAGATTTGAGCTTCTTTTTTGATGTGGGTCCATCACCTGAATCATTTAACAATGTGAACATGAAATAAATCAGATGCTAGTTTCTGTAACCTTTAAACACAAATAACGTGGCTGAGCAACGAGCACTGGTGAAGTTGAGGGCACGTGATCATTAATCCACGCTGTAAGGTTACTTGGCTGTAGCTGACATTAATATGTAGCCTTCAATCTAGAAATCCAAAACACTCTGCTGGGAGTTTATTAGGTGCATGAAACTAAAAGTCTAATTAAACATTCAGGGGCTGTAAATATTCTTTGGGCTGTATTGCATGTGAAATATTGAATATTGAGAAGAATGAACTGCACCCACTAAAAGCAAATTCTGGATGCAAAAATCATGCAGTCAGTCAAGAAAGTGAAATTGGAAAGAGGCTGACCTCTACTACAGGACTTCTATTCAACTTTAAGCAGTTACTTTGACTTTTTTGTGGACAACATGAGACAGGACAGATGTTTAGTACCTTATTAATCCCAAAGGGACGTTTCAGTGTTTTAGTACAATTTAACAAATCATGCAAAACAGTGAGGTAGAAAAAAAGGCTGAAATATATACAAATAATGTTTTAACCTAACCCTATATTACATCTTAACATAGTTGAATATAGTATATGCACTATAAGTCTAATTAAACATAATAGACTGCATGAAATATCACAACTAATACACAATTCATATTTAAACGTAACGTTAATATCATGAAAACAACAATTAGGAACATTTCAGACACCAGCCTTTTAACTAGCTAATACAGCTAGCTAACTAGCTAGCTAGCTAAACTTACCAAAGTCATAAAGCTTATCCAAAACCTGTTCGAGAAACAGACAATCTTCGTCTTCTTTTCCGTTTGTCTTTGAATTCATTTGTAAGCTAACAACACACGCAGCTTACTAATAATAAGAAAAAACAGTTACTGAGTATGAATGACAACAAACTGTGGACGCACATGGGACACACGGTGTAACCGGTGTTACGTGTCGATGGCGCTAGATAATGGTTCTCTCGTTACAATTTTGTTTCCCAGAAGTAGAGATAAAAATTTAACGTTGCGGTTCAGGTTATGAATCCCAGAAGACTTGTTGATTTAAAAAAATGCGTTCACGTTAAGGTAAAGGCGAATGGGTGTGTTGAACACAACACCGGTACGGCTTGGCCCTTTCCGGCTACCGTAGTAGAACAGGAAATGCCACGGAAGTGCCAGTTTACACTGCCCATGTGAAGTTCCTCAGCTGCTGTTATCAACTATAAGTGCTTTAACAGGACATAGGGCCGCACAGAAATCCATGCACATTTAATTTAACTGGATGCGGCGTCTGTGTGTGTATAGAAGGTGACAAAATATGGCATCGAAAGCTGATTATTCGGTATGTATGCTTTGCTCTTGTCAAATGACGGCTAAGCTAACTTAGCTCTCTGCTGTAGCTCAGTGTCTACTATTTGATATTTCATAACAGGTGAATGTCAGATGCATACCTTGTTAGCACCAAAGTCTGGAAACATACGGTTATGTCTTATAGTTTGTTTAATGGTTTACTTAGCCACTACAAGACCAAGTTGTGTAGCAATAACGTTACTCCATTTTACATGGTGGAATGAATGTAGCCTGCAGTGCATCTTGTTTTACTGTTCTAGTGTTGGTATACCACTCTGCAGGGTTTTTTTTTTAAGTGTGTGATGCTGCTCTGCAAGTGTGCACGATTTCCTATGAATGTCTTTGTGGTTTGTTACAGATGTTAAAATAGTCACTTGATTTCTTGCCTTTCAAAGAATGTACATTTTATTGTGTAAGGTAAGGTAACACCTTTAATGGGAGGTAAACATTTTTTGTTTTGATAGACTGATATATTATTTAGCAATTAGTTTTAGTTCTGAAACTAAAGTGCTTCAGAACTAAAACACTTTAGTTCTGAAACTAAACAGTTTGAAAATCTACAACATGTTAATACTATTGTGCTTTTACTAAGTAAACCTATAAATGCAGTACTCAGAATTCTAACAAAGTATTTTTACATTGTCATTTTACTTATGCTAAACACCACAGAAAGGGTCACACATTTAAATAGCTGTGTTTTCTATATACACCAATAACACCTCATCTGTTAATATTTGTCAACCCATAAGCCCGTTTCAGTGATGATATCTCAGTTATCACAGATTTTTGTGCAGCACCAAATTTGAACTGATCTTAAGGGAAAAAACAGATGTATGTTTGTATTAAAATATGTTGAACATATCCCATCCACTTCAAAAATAGTGAATATTTCACAGTTACAATAGATATATGCCTGTTTCTAATGCAGTGTGATACTTTCCCTTGTCTAGCACAGAGACCCTATGCTGAAGAAAAGAGATGACTTTGAAGACATTTTGGAGGAGAGGAGGAACTCCAGTGACCTGAGATACGCTCTCAGATGTTACACTCCTGTTCTTTACAGAGGAGTGAATCCCTGTAAATCCAACGTGCTGAAGAGCATGGTGCTTCAGTCTGATCACATACACTATGTCATCAGTCAGGTAAATTAGAGGTTCTAGTTATACCTGTCAGAGGGTCTTTCTGGAACATCTGCTCAGTGTATAAGTTGTTACAACAGTACAGACAGATTGCTCAGTACTTATCTTAGATAAGATAAATGCTGGACAGGTTTTGAGCAGTTTTATATCTTTAGAGTATGGTTTAGAGCAGGGGTGGGCAATGCTGGTCCTCGAGGGCCACTGTCCTGCTTGTTTTCCAACCATCCCTGCACTTACAGTTTCTGATTGGCAGAACACACCTGATCCAGGTAATCAGCAGGGGGTAGGGCAGGAATAATTGGACAACAATCAGGAAAGTGGCCCTCGAGAACTAGGATTGCCCACCCCTGCTTTAGAGACTTGTGACTACACGGTTACTATGTCTCATAGTTTACAAGAATTTGCAAATGCAAAATTGTACAATTTTCAATGTTAACTTTGTTACGTAGTTATATTTAACATGATTTATTTGCAGATAATCAAATTCGGAAAAGCATTTACTAGATTTAAATAGTGTCATGGCTTCTTTTTGTTAAGACATTTTATTTTGTTTACTGCTGTAATATTTTGAACTGTGTAGGTTTCCAAAGAGACAGGCAGGGCTACTGATGACGTTCAAGAGGAAGCATCGGCCATCTTGGAGGAGATGGCTCACCGTCTGCACCTCAGCACCATTCGCTTCTTTGCCTTCACACTGACCAAAATTTTTAAAACCTTGTTCAGGAGCATCTGTGTCAATGAAGAAGGCATCCAGAGAGTGAGTATACTGTACACACAAGGGTGACGTGAAGGACAAAGTGCCTGTGAAAAGATTTTAAAATGGCTGAATTACAACAATCTCACTTTTCTTGGTGTTTTTGTTAGCTGCAACAGGCCTTTCAGGAACATCCCGTAGTTCTACTGCCCAGTCACCGCAGTTACATGGACTTCCTGTTGATGTCGTACATTCTGTACACGTACGACCTGGCTCTACCTGTCATTGCTGCCGGCATGGGTAAGTGTGGGAACAGGGATATATACAGTAGACTGAACAAGAGGTGCAAACATTTGACATGTAAGGTGTTAAGGGGAACTCAGTAGTGGTTGTGTAGACTGTAGTATAGCAATTTTCTTGTGTGGTTAACCCCAATCACCCTGCAGACTTCATGGGGATGAGATTTGTTGGAGAGATGCTACGGATGTCTGGAGCTTTCTTCATTCGGCGGTCGTTTGGTGGAGACAAGCTATACTGGGCTGTCTTCTCAGAGTACGTCAAGACTATACTCAGGGTGAGGATTCCGTTTAAAAAAAACTTTATTTCTTCTTATTTATTGTATGGTGTGGGCGTAGTGGCTATAACTGTTTCACAGCACTCAGTGAGAGAGCGAACATAGCCCATTTCTATATTTGATAGATGCAGAAGAGAATGAGCACTTATTGTTTTGTTGTTGGTTTTTTTTCTTCAGAATGGATTTGCACCAGTTGAATTTTTCCTAGAGGGAACCAGAAGCCGAACATGCAAGTCTTTAACTCCAAAATTAGGTAAGGAACAAAAGAAGATATGTCTCACCTGCAGATGAGATGCTGTATTTTGTGTTTCTATTTTCTCCTGCCAGTTTAGGATATAGGAATACACAACATATAAATCCAACAATAGAAGGTGATGTATGCTGTACAGATCGTGAAGCCCCTCATAAGTTAATGCCAGCATTGTTACTAATGGGAAAAGTCAAAGTATATGTTTCAACATATTTTCTCATGTTCTTGTTACTTTTTCAGGTTTCTGTGCAGCTGATTTTTCTGACTTTCATCTTCACATCTCTGTCTTCATTCAGGTCTGTTAAATATAGTGATGGATCCATTCCTCAAAGGGGAGGTGTTTGATATGAGTGTGGTCCCTGTCAGTATCAGCTATGAGAGGATCCTGGAGGAGACGCTGTATGCCAGAGAACTGCTGGGTGTCCCCAAACCCAAAGAGTCCACTTCAGTAAGTCACATAAACATCTTACTTGTTAATGTAGTAAAAATGTCATAAGCAGCCGGGAATAAGGCATAAGACATGGTCTGCTTTTCTTTTCCTCTCTCTCTGTCTCCCATGTAGGCTCTGTTTAAAGCCAGGAAGGTCCTCAGTGAAAACTACGGCAGTATCCATGTGTACTTTGGTCAACCTGTGTCTGTTAGAAGCTTAGCTAATGGCAGAGTTAACCGCTGCCAGTACAACCTAGTTCCAAGGTACTGTAAACACACACATCTGTTCAGTACAAAGGGTCACTGAACAACCCTAAAACATTGCTTTTTATTCTGTTCTGATGTACAACATGTAGTTACTGAATTCAATGCGGTTGAATGAGTAGTGTAATAATTAGAGTTGCACATTATTAGTAATACCATCATTATTTTGGGGAGCATAGGGTCAGTGAGCCTCAGCCAACTGGAATAATTATAACCACTGTACATTCAGACATGTCAGCTGTGTGCTGTGAGTCTGCCTTAAACTTAATCTAAGCTGCACTTCATAATTTCTCAGATATGTGACATTGCCATAGTAAAGTTATCATTCCCTGTGTGTTCTGTCACATCTCCAAAATATCTTTAATTAGTTTACATCTAGATTTAATGCTCTAAAAAAAAAAAAAAGTGTTTACTCAAAAACGTGGACTGACTGTAAGGCTTCTATTGCCAGACACATCCCCAAGAGGCCCGACGAGGACATCCTCAACTTTGTGAATGACTCGGCCTACAAGCTGGTACGGGCGCAAGAGGAGAACATGGTCCTGAAACCGTGGGTCCTTTTGGCCTCTCTCCTGCTACAGAACCACCACCAGAACCAGGCACTGGGGCAGAAACAAGGGATTGCAGTGGAAGAGCTGACTGAACAGGCTGTGTGGCTCAGGGATATTTCCCGGCAGTATGGAGCCTTCCTCCACTGGCCTGGTACCATATGACCCCAAGTGTCCCTGTTAGGCACATTCAGTGTGATCACAGTGACACTGAGGACTCAGTGTACTCAATCAATGAGCTGACTAACAAGAGGCTTCTGTTAAAAATGAGATGTGGTTGTTGAGTATATTGTTGGGGCAACAAATTATCTTGAATTCAAATTTAGATATAACACAGTTGTTGACAGTTTCTTTAGCAAGGTGGAGGGTATAAAGTAACAGTTACATGACATACAGTTTGTAGATTTGTTTATATGAACGCAGGAACTCAATAAAGAAGATGCAGTTTTAAACATACAGTAAACATGTCCTGTATTTGTAGTAAAAGAAGTACATTGATTATATGACAGTTATTCAGCAGTAGGACCTCAATTAAGCTCCTCTATCAATTTTTAAATCTTATGCTTATCCTGTTCTGTCCATTCTGACTTTTCTTTGTGTCCTTCAGACCATACGCCTCCGTCAGAAGTGGTCTCCTCCAGTCTTTTCCTGCACCGAGGGCTGGTCAGGGTCTCAGAGGGAAGAGTCCAGCTGGCATTGGAACAAGGTTTGTGTTTTCTGGCCTTGATCTTTGTGTATCTGTGTTTGTATTTTATTTTTCATTATTTATAATATCAGCACAGCTTAGAGTTCAGTACAAACAGTACAAGAACAAAATGTCCCCACAGATTAAAGTACAGTGTGTTTGAAAACATACATTTTCTTCTTTTTCTTTGAGTAAAACAATGATGTTAATGCAAGAATAATAAAAAGTGAAGAATAATAAAAAGTCTTTCCTGTTTTCTGATTGTTCATTTTGTCTTGAATCAGAAAGACAAGCAGCGTCAGAGGTGCCTCCCAGCACCTTTACCCCAGAAGAGGAGCTCTTGAGTCAGGCAGTCATCATGCTCTCCTGTGCCTCCTACAGGAACCAGGCACTGCATGTCTTTGTTCGTCCAGCACTGCTGTCATCTGCCATCCACACTGCCTCCTGCAACAAAAAACGTAATACTGACACTCGTGACAGAGCACGGCAAGGAAAATAGGATGAATACTTTTCATAGTCACTGTACAATATGTGGATTACTAATGTAAAAATGTCAAACTCCACACATTCACTTTGTCATTGTTTCTTTTCCAGAGGAGGTCTTTAACTGTTTCAGCTTCCTGAGAAACATGTTCTCCAATGAGTTTATTCTCTGTCCTGGAGCTACAGTGCAGGCGAGGAACATCATTTCTACATTGTTAAACTTGAAATTTAAGTTTAAATATAGGAAATTAACCGTTCCTGCAAAAGATAAATTATTGTTTGATCCATTAGACATATAGTTTTTATTTTTCACTCTTGTGTGTCTTGTAGGACTTTGAGGAGGCCTGTTACCTGCTGTTAAAGACTGGGGCGCTGCAGGTCACGCAGCAGGAGGTTGTGGTAACAGAGAGAGGACACAGAACAGTGGCCTTCCTCACTGCTATGCTAGATCCCTTTTTACAAGGATATCAGGTGAGACAAACGCAGCGTTGTTTTGAAAACTTGGTCAGGTGTGTCATGTTTTGTATACAGAGATGTAGTTGCGTGCACATCCACCCCTGTATTTTAGCCTGGTAAAAAATAGTGGATTCAATTATGGGAAAAACAGAATATCTGCACAGTAAACTTTGTTAGACTGGAACAGTGCATCTTACAGTTGAAAACATAAAACTGTAAGCATTTTTAATTAATCTGGAAAATAGTACATCATGCATCTGCATTAAGCTGTTTTTCTATCATTTTTTCAAAGCTCAGTATACTGTATTTACATTCTAACATGCCATGAGGCAGATACTGTACATACATTTACTTTTAGTCGATCAAAGTTGTTGTACTGTACGTGTAAACAGGTCAAGTCGAGTAGTTATTTTTAAATTGGTGTTGCACCACCAATAAGTCCACACAGTTGGTGTGTGTTTTTGCAGGTGTCCACTAGAGGGTGCTGTTAACACATCACCAGACTTAGTTAAACTGTTGTAAAAGGTTTTGTATGTGTGTGTGTGCGCGTTTGTGGTCCCAGGCGGTGTGCAGGTACCTATGTGAAGGGGCCACTGAGACTCTGACAGAAAAAGAGTTTATTCCCGCTGTCCGGAAGTTCATCCTCAAACAAATTCTAGCAGGTATCTCTTATTTTTAATCACTTCTGACTGATTTCTCTGCCCTCTACAATATGTTTACTCATTGTGAGTTGTATGTGTGTGCCATCCAGGTAGACTAAGATACATTGAGGTCTTGTCGTCTGACATCCAGAAGAACGCACTTGCAGCTTTGCTAAGACTTGGAGCTGTACGGAAAATCAATGGGTATGTTGCCTTTGATCATCCTTGTGTCCCTGATTGGTCTGAGTGGCCGGAGCAAACGTGATCCCATGATCCCTAAAAACAAGCAAACACTCAGTAATGGTGATATAACATCCATGAGAAAATGACTAGAATAATGTACAGTTATGTGCAAAAGTGTACCTCCTCCTGTAATTCTATATTTCATTGATGATCATCTTACTACAATACAACTTCAGACAAACAACAATGTATTCAGAGTGCCATTATTTAAAGTGAATCCCCCCCCTGCAATGTCCCCTTTATCCCCTTTAAGTAGTGTCTTCATAAGCTAGGGTTCTGCTGTGATCATGAACGCTGACTTGTTTGGTGCTGAAAGTAATGGTGCACTTCAATGTTTTTACTTCAGAGCAGAGCAGGGGACTTTAAAGGTCAACAAGGTGATGGTGAACTCACTGGGAGACACTCTAGGTAAGAAACAAGGTGTCATTTGGAGCGTAAACCCCCAATGATAAACACTTTTTTGGATCTTTCAGGACAGTTAAAACAAATCTCAATTTGTCTGTTTAGGAGGAAAACGTCCCACTCAGAAAGCTGTCGTCGCTCACCTCTAATCCACCGACCTCATCAGCTAACGGGAACTGAGAGGGGTCGAATCTTTTTACCTGCATCAACCTAATACAGTGATGTTCCAGCGCTGCTTTGCATGGTACGGTGCAAGTTGGCCCAGCTTCTGACAAAGGCAGTCCAACCTAACTGCTTTCTATGAGAGGTGGAACAAAAGCCATCTGGAGACGGCTCAACCCTTCAAACGTTTTATTGTTTGATTTCTCTATCTTCTCCTCACCTCCCCTTTCAAAATGCCTTTTTTCTAAGACTCTTCTATTAAAAATCTTTTATATACCTACATAAAACCAGATGATGAGTAAGCTCTTTGAAGGCGTATTGCTAAGCTTATTTGGCTCATCCTTAATAACCAACCTTTTGCTGTTATGAGCAACCTCGTAAAAGCTCCTCAATGTGCCAACTCGGCTCAGGATAGTGGCCACCTTCCATTAATGCATTTTATATGTATCCTCTAACACTCAGCGCGGCTTTTCTGTTATATTCAGTCTGCTTTTTCCTCTGAGCATCTGTCTCTGTCAGTTTTTTTCTTTGTCTTTTCGATTTGTCTCTTTTTGGGCACTTTATTGGATTGAATATTGCAGTGTGGTGTGGACCTATACTTTCTATACACTTTTTTCCTTTATGTTTTCTGTTTTTGTGAAACAATGTTACTAAAATGGGTGGAAAAGAAAATTGGGGTAAAACATTTTTTGGTAAAACTGATTTTCTTTTAGACTTTGTAGGAAAAAAATTATATATTTGACTTAAATTTGCCACAGTCAAGATAGCTTGTTCAAGGTGTCATTGTTGGATTTAGATTCAAGTTTAGCACCCAACTTCAGGCCTTTTGCCAACACTTAAGTCAAGCAGTGCACGTCTTTGTTTACACAGATAACACTGTCTAGTAGCAGTGTCGCACAGTTGCCAAACTCTAGATAAAAATACAGTTAGTTTTATACCACTACCAGCTGCACCAAAGGAATATGTTTGAACCTGTTAAGGAGGATTTGCATTTTCTCGGGTCTTTAGAGTTAAATTTTTTTTTTTACTGTAGCCTTATTTCAAAGTTATGTTAAAGTTATTTATTGTTCAGAATTTATTTATATTCAGTTAAGTCATTTATCGATTTGTTACAAGAGTATAGCAGAAAAGGCAAAAATAAAACGGGAGCAGTAACTCTAACAGAAACTCAGAGATACAATGCTGATTATATTAAATAAGCTTGAGTAGTACCAGGCCAATGGGTGATTTATATATTTATTTATTTTTAAACTCAGAATTAGCCACATAGCTAACACATTGTTCAGAAGTGTGTCATTTTTATCACATGAAAATCCAAATTAAAACTAGACTAGGTTTAGAAAACCCTTATATTGAAGCTATTTATTTGGTAGTTAAGGAGCTTGTGTTGTCCCGTTACCACCATCCCAGTGTCAGCAGCAGATTGGAGTTTTACAAATTCAGGCAGAGCTGCTTAGGAGGTAGAAAACGTTTGGGTTTAACTTCAGAGTCGAACCAAATAGCCACATTTTATCTGGAGTTAAATTTTAGCTGCAGGAACCTTTTGAGGATCTGAGATGATATAGTTTGCTGCCATTTTCACCATAAGATCATATGTCAAACTTTGGTTCAAAAGGAGCTGTCATGTTAGATAGTTTGAATCTGTCACATCAGCAAGTTTGGATTGGAAAATGTTATTCATGCACAGGTCTCTAAAGCAGTTAAATCGTTTTACTACTTTCACTTTTTGAAGACTTGTGTTGCAGCTGCTAATTAGAATCCACCTTGCCAAAATGATCAGCTTATCAGAAATATATTTGTGTCTAGTATAAGTTGGAAATCACAGTACAAAGATGCTGAAGTAATATAGACACTGGCTCTGTATTACATAGATACATAGTTACTTAGGCCACAATTATTTTAGTTTACTTTAAGTTTATTTTCAAATGAACATTATAATACACGTCCAGCTCAGAATGAATCATGGCCACAGTTCTTCTCAAATTTAAGGAATATCTGTTACATGTCTACTTTAACTCTATTATTAGTTGTATTCACCACAAAACTTTCCAACTATACGGTTTAATGCTAACTGTTCTTTTTTTTAACTAGCTACAAAAGCCTGTGGATGTATAGTTACACTGCTTGTTTACAAAGAAGTCTAAAGCACCACCGCTGTCTTTTAAAATCATATCCACCAGATCCTAAACTACTTCTTAAAACATGTTCTTAAGCTTGACTCACAGAGGTAAACTCAACCAACAACAAAGCAGCTCTGCAATAAATAAATGTTTGTACAACAACAATCTGCACATTTATCCAAAGTGCAGCAGTGCAACAGTATTTGTTTTTGCAGCTATTGTTGTTACAGCTTTTATATTGTATGATGTCTAAATATTTGACTCCTTGTGTGTCCGTGTGTGTGCATACATGCATATAACTACGTTTTGGTGTGTATGTGTTGCGTGAGTTCTTTTTAGTACTGAATGTACAGGCTAATGAAATAAAAGAGCATGTTAATAAAGGATTTTGAAATATAAATCATAGCCCAGATTGCGTATTTTTTTGAAAAGCCTCAGTGAGCACGGGATAATCAGATAATTAAAAATTCATCTCATCTGTTTTTTAAGATCCAATATGTGTTTGATGGTCAAATCCCTTGTGGCTTAGAGAATGTATTTGATCTTAATTGATCAAAACATGAAGTCATCATATTTAATCATGCAGATGTGTTTACACAAATTAACAGGGGAAAAAAAAAAAGCTTTGAACTTGACAGCTTCATTTTTCAAGTCCACAGCTGCTTGTCTCTCACTGTGAGCCACATAATGTAGGGTACCAGTTTTAAATGTTACACAGAAAACAGAGAAACTTGGAGAACGTTCACAGAAAGTCTGTACGGCTCAGTGACAGAGCAGGGCAGATATTGTGCACTGAATTGGTGGAAAAGAAAAGCTATATATGGTGACTGCTAAAGATTTCTAAGAAGGGTCCATGAGAACCATTAGACTAAATTTGTTTCAGACTTTTACATCCTTAAGTTACATAAAAGCAGTGTGAACATAATTCAAACCACTTTATTTAATGCATGCATTAACTCCTTTGGTCACCAGGGGATAGCACAGCAAACTGTAAACACGCACACTTGCCAGAAAGTTGGTCACACAGTCAAATCACAGGCCTCCTAACAAATATATATCAAATATTGAGTCTCTTTTTCTCAGTTTTGGTTTTCACCTAGTCTTGAAGGAAATATCTGTTGCTTTAGTTGCTAAATGCTTTATTATTTGTGTTGTCTTTATTAATAAACATAAGAGATGATTTTAGTATTTCATACAACCTATTTAAATAAAAGTCACTCATTTTTTTGCATCAATGAATATGAAATGAACCCAACAAAGTTAAGTGAAAAATTATTCTCCAGTGTGCCAACATTTACATTTTTCCAAAATATAATAAACTTTGCATCAATGTGGCTGTTGATAAAAATACACAAGTTATTATAAAAAGTAGTAGCAAAATAAATGAATAACAGTCTTAGTTGGATTACAGCAAAAATGAATAATCTACAGTACCAGAACCAAAAACCTTCACAGGTGAATGACGAGGTGTGTCCAAACTTTTGACTTGTATGCTAATAATATTTAAAGTTTTTACAATATGCTTATGGGTAAACTCGAAAAGAAGAATTAATGCTCCAAGTTTACCGTGCACTTCGGGCAATGGATATTCGGGCGGGTGGTTCAGCACAGGTTAACCCAATCAATTTTTAAATGTTTTTCTAGTGATTGAAAAGTGATTTGTTTCCCTAAATGTCACTGAAATATCACAGCCAATAGAAATTAAGGAATATTTGTGTAGGCGGGTTTAACCTTTGACATGTTTGTGTGCACTGTGCGATTGCTGTTAGCTAGGTAACGGTTAACTACACCGTGGAGCTACATGGCTAGAAATGGCTTCAGAAATATTTTGATTTTGTGGGTAAATAAAGATGTGGCAGTTAGCTACTTAGTTAAATAACTAACGTATAAAAGCAATATCCATGGCAAGATATTTTAAGAAACAACGGTTGGAGGAGGGATACCGCCACGAAAGAATTAAGCTTTAGGCTAATTGTTAGCGTTAGCCTCAATTAAGCTAACACAGCAGAGGACTGTTTTCTACATCAGACAGATTTAAAATTTGTCTCCGGTCTTCAGTGAACAACACTGGTCTGCCCTGGGAACGTGAATTGACAGATTATACTGGATTATGTTGGACTAAATCATCTCCATAATCTGTCATCCCCTCTGGACCTTGTGATGTAATGTGGCAGCGTCTCCCCTACAAACCATCAGGTAAGATAAAATACGTTTATGCCCGCCGACAGTAAATAGTGTGGTCATGATATCATGGATATGATGCAGTCACTCCAGGTGAGTGAATGTATGTAAGAGGATGGAACATTGTAGGTGGGTGATTGTATTGATGGCAGAAACGAGGTTTTGTGAAACTTTGAACCAATTGTGAGTCACTGTTGGTTGGTTGCTTGCTGCAAGTGCTTGTGTGCCTAGGCCTAGATGGGGCAGAGCCATATCGGTGTTTGTCATTTTCACAGTAAACAACAAAGCTTGTATACAACATTTATGTAATAGTCGCATACATGGGTCATATATTCTCATACCATTAGATATGAATTTAAAACTGTTCATGGAGGGAAGGTCTAAGTTTTGAGATGGGGAGTGCTAATGTGACATGTGGACAGCAGTGTTTTTATGAGCATTTTGGGACTTAAACATTTATTGTGATTGGGTTTTTTTGGGGTCAGAATTATGTAGGCCCATGTGTATATTTTGTTTTCTGTGAGCTCACTTATGCTCAACTTGAGAACACATGAACATGAATCAGACAAATACTTCTGGAAGTCGGTCCCAGTTTAAGAAACAAGTTATTGTCTTAATGGACGAATGGAATGGTACTATAAAACATCTGACTTAAGGGCTGTTCACACCAATAACTGTGCAGCCGATTAGGATTTAGTCACGAGTCGTGACTACTGGTCGTACCCAGATGCTTCCATTCTGCCTCAGTCTCTGCTTCCCCTCGGCAGAGAAAAACGTTAAGTGTGTGCTATGTTAAGATTCCAGTCTTAAGACAAAAGATCCAGTTGCTGCCAGTCATTCTCATAGAGATTAAATAAATTTTTAGAAAATATTATCTAGTCGTCTGCCTCTGCCGAAGCAGCTGCCCCTTAGCAGCCTGGAGCAGAAGCTCTAACCGGCTCAGCTTTGAGCTTCAGATCTTGTTGGCCTTCCTTTGTGTTAAATAATTTAGTACGCACATCTCAACTGTCCTAAGAGGGTGATTAGGAGAAATATCTAGTCTTATCTATTTTGTCAAAGAAAATGTTTATCTGTTAACAGGTGCCAGATGTGAGAGAGAATTTAGGGCATATGTGTAACTTTTGCTTCTTAATTGTAATTTAAACTCCTCATTTGTGGGACTCCTTGGAGGATCTGAACTAAGGTTAGAAACCACTCTTGTAACCATCAAACATTCACATGAAGCTAAGCTGGCAGAAAGATCATTACATTTTATCAACCTCTAGGTGGCAGACTTGCCTCTCTGTGAATCCTCTGTTTATGACAAGGTGTTGTATACAAAGACACACACAAACAACCACGGCAGCATTTTTCATCATGTTTTGTGGCTCTGCTGCTGAGTAAGAGACTGCTGCCAGAATACCACCACTTTCCATCCATATTACCCCTTCTCTCACACTCACTCAGTCTCTGACAAATTATAGGTTCATCTAAAGTTACCATACCAAATTGCTTACATACACACTCCAGTTCATCCATCCATCCATTCACCCACACATACCCTCCTCTCTCTGTCTCTCCATCCATATTCGTCTCCCTGGTGGTATAATAGTATAATGTATAATAGTGTCAGTCACAGCTGCATCAGCACTTTATCGGCTACATTATGACAAGCTGTATTGAAGGAGGGCACATACACACATATAGGAGGGCAACACCCTAATAAACTGCTTTCTGACCTGTGGCAGCCACTGGGAAACAAAAGCAGCAGACAGCTGGTATTTTATGACCAAAAGTGCAGTATGTTTTAGTTTTGTTTGGTCTGTGTTATACTTTTACTTTTTCTTTGTGTGTAGGCATCCGTGTGCATAAATGGGTGTGAAAACTAAATATACACTGATCAGGTGTTGTGCCCAGAGGGGTTTGTAGGGGTCTATATGTAGAGAATTGATTGAAAGAAAAAGGGACCCTGGTGTATAATGTTTCAGCACTTAACCTTAGGTAATGGTAGGTTGATTGATTCAGCTCATTTACTCCAGCAGATCCTGTTTATCAGTGCTGTGCTGGAGGCTGTGACATTTACATTCAGTAGTAGAGCAACACTCAAAGTAAAATATCAAGGCATCCAGAGACCCCTGTGGAGAGTCCAAGAAATCTCAATTAATGCAGATTTAAAGATTTTTCTCAATCAAACCAGATATAGAACGGCTACCAGCTAGTATTCCACCTTGTATTTAGGGATTCGTGAAACATTTTTGCTTTAAATATTCTCCCCTCAAACCACATCTCATTCTTTATTGACACTTTAGGGAAGAAAAAGCTGCTGCGAGAGCAAAGCTGGATAGGTTAAACCTTTTCAAATCCCAAGAGCTGGAATCAAATATCATCATTAAATCACACAAAATTTCAACAGCTAGTTCTGGCAGTTTGACGCAAATTACACTTTGCAGCCTAAAATGCCTCCAAGATGTCCCAGATGAGCATATTTGAAAGCAAAACCACTCATTTTTTTTCCCCTGCTGTTTCGCACAGATGTACTGGTCACTGAAGTCTTGTATCATTAAGTGGCTCAATCTCTAGTGTGACCACTTGTTATTTAGCACTGAGAAAAGATAGGACCACAGGGACACTTTGCTGTTTCAGAGTAGCACGAACATGCAAAATATCCATTATATGAAATAACAGTCATCTTATGGACTGTTATTTCATATAATGGATATTTTGCAGGGATAATGGGCAGTTACCCTTTTTGCATAATGTTCTCATTGACTGCGTTTACATGCAGTTAGGTAACCAGGTTACTCGCATATACATGCAGCTGATATTACCCATCAGCTGCATTTCTCCTCTGATTTCTCCTCTTCCTTTGGCTTATTTTGGAAGCTTGGTTCACAGATTTTAAAAGAGGAGACCGACTTTTAAAAAAAAATGTATTAATGTGTTTGGAGCTGACCGACAGTGCTGTGACAGAAATGCAGACAGACACAACGCTCCTTTTCACAGTGCGAACTATGTGAATTAAAAAGAAATACACAGTGCTAAGTGACTTATTTAGATTTCTACAGTGTGCTTTGTGTTGGTTTCAGTTTTACTCAGATTGTGGGCAGATTTAATTTTATAATGAGGCGGCATCACTCCATGTAAAGAGCTTGTCTTTCATGCAACTGCTCGTCTTTGCTGAAAGTAGTAGAGTGGTAAGTGTCTGTAGCCTTTGTCCTGCACATGGCAAAGTAATCTTGAGTTCTCCAGGAGAGGTCTACCTGGGAAAATCAGGTTTCTCTTATCCCCTACCCCGATTACGGAAACCAGGTTTCCCATTTACATGACAGTTATGAAATCAGCTTTCTCAAGAAAGCTGACTGTGGCTAATTAAGTGGATGTAAACACACTGATTGTAGAAGTAAAGAGTTGTGTTCTTTAGTGGCACAAAGTGAGAAGAGTTTTCTTTTACTGTTAGAATGAAACTAAGTACATTTACTCAAACACTAAACTTAACCATTTTGAGGGATTTGTATTTTATGCTACTTAATACTTTTACTACTATACATTTCAGAAGGAAATATTGTTGTTGTTTCTCCACTATATTTATTTTACAGGTGCTGTTCTTCTTTGGATTAAGATTTTACATAAAGAAACATGTGATAAGCTTATAAAATACAACACACTGTTCAAAATTTAACCGGTGCTTGTCTTATTTGGCGTGTGTTATTACAAAAAACACCTTGTCAAATTGTTAGCAGTCCCACAGAGACACTTGTTTTCTAAACAGCAGTGTTGCCGTAGTATCTGCTAGTATCTGCTCTAGGTGGTTTTCTGTTGTGTTGCTAGAAATGTAAAAAATAAGAATGCAACAACTACAACCAGCAATTAGACAAAACTCACTGTAATAAATATTCATGCGGGTAACTCGTCATTTTGAGGTTGGAAAGCCCCAGTATGTTGTTTTTTTTTGGAGATCCTTGTGAATAGCAGTTGTCCTGCTGTGGTAATGATTGGCTGTTTCAGTTTTACAAAGCACCATTTTATTAGGTCTCATTTTAAAGAATCACGCACTTGCTTGGATAAAGCACCGTTTTCAGCATGCCGGGGAGTGCGATCTGGCTAATTTGGGATGAATGTAAACATTGTCGCGCATCAATATATTCCACCTAAAACTACGTATTTACATATTCAATTACACTGACGCGTTGTTTCAGCTCTAAAAGACACTAGTTGTCCAACCTGGTACTACATCAAAATACAGGAGAGTAACCAATAGTGCTGTCATTTGTAGCTTCAAAACGTTTTGGCTAATTCTGTGCTTTGGAACAGGAGGATGTCTTTTATAGTGTCTCTAAGAAAATTATGAAACATAACTAACATAAATTACGATACGATAGGATACGATAGAACTTTATTAATCCCTTGGGAAGGTTCCTCCGGGAAATTCAGTTTCCAGCAGCAGAACACCGACAGACAGTT